>PVKE010041698.1:0-14054 GCA_004027555.1 Craseonycteris thonglongyai | reverse complement strand
TTGTGGTGTAGTTTCATGCCACTGCCTTGATTTGTGCTAAGGAGCCAACAGTGTTACTCATTACTGCTTTTACATCACTGGTACAGATGTTAACACCAAAAAGACAACATCTCATTATTATGAAAATAGTTTCTGAGCTTGCAGACCACCTGTAAGGGTCCACAGACCTTAGTTTGAGAACCAACTGCCCCCCTGGTTTTATCAGAAGTGGGGTCTGCTTTCCTTTGTTTCAGCTTTCCCATGCTGTCAGAAGAGAATTGTCTTTTTTATTGCCTTATTTCTAAGACTTGTTTCTATAAAGTGTGACATTTGAATTGTTACTGACTCAACTGCTTTATCTTGCTAATGGAGCAATTCAGTAATCATAGCAACCAGAATATTTTTACATTTGATTCCTGATGATCAGTATAGAGTTAGCTTTTATTTGCTAAAGGCTTGAAGAACATTCTAAACTAAAATATATTCATGATGATGCTTTTGTTGTGTGTAGTAAAATGTCATAACATAATATTTACAATTTTTACCATTTTTAGGCATACAGTGCCATTAAGTACGAGGTGTGATCAAAAGACACAGTAAAAGACACATTGTCATTAACCACCCCCCGTCAATATACTCCCCCTTACTTTGAACTATGTCTTTTACTGTAATAGCAAAAATATCCACTGTATTTTTGGTCAGAGATGAATCGATTCAGGTCACACATCACTTCTGGTACAGCAATCTCTGTCAAAAACCTTACAATGTGTCCTCATCCACCTTATCACTGATTCTGGCACTGTGTGACTTCTGGCTCTTCCCCAAAGTCAACATGACCATGAAAGGTAAACATTTTGAATTGATTCAGGACATTGAAGCAGCCACAACAGCACAGCTGAAGACACGAAAAAGGACTTCCACAACTGCTTCAGAAAGTGGCAAGAATGGTGGGATAAGTGTGTTCGAAGCAAGGGGGAGTATTTTGAGGGCAATTAGTGGCAATGTGTCTTTTACTGTAATTTTTTTTTAAAGATTTATGGTCTGAGAGAAGGTGTGTATGTGGGAGAGACAGAGAAAGAGAAGGGGGGAGGTCCCCATAGCTGCACATCACCAGCTGTGACATTATTTCACTCCACACAGGTGGACATAGGGTTGCACTGGGCAGAACTGAACTGGAGGCCTCTTACATGGGAGGGGAGAATCCTTGCCACCTCCCAGTAGCTACCAGCTGTGCTGTAGTTCAGCACATGGGCCCAGGCTGGGACTCAATCCCTGGACCCCCTGGTTGCAAGGCCAAGTGCTCAATCTGCTGAGCTATCCTGGATTCCCAAAATTTTTAAAATTTAAACATTTGTTGTATCTTTTGATCACACCTTGTACATGAACAATGTTGTGCAACCAACAGCACCACCATCTCCTGAATTTGTTCATCTTCCTAAACTGAAACTCTGTTCCATTCTTGTCACCCCCAGCCCCTGGCAACTACTGTTCTGTTCTCTTTCTCTCATGAATTTGACTACTCTAGGTATTTCGTATAATTGGAATCATACAATGTTTGTCCTTTTGTGTCTCATTTTTTTTCACTTAACATAATGTCTTTCAGGTTCATCCATGTTGTAGCTAGCATGTGTCAGAATTTTTTCTTTTTAAGGCTGAGTAATATACGTGTCTACCACCTTTTGTTTATGCATTCATCTGTCAGTGGATGTTTGGGTGTTAATCATGATTTTTTTTTTTTTAAATTTATGTTTGTTTATTTTTTTATTGTTTTTGACAGAGAGAGAGAGAGAGAGAGAGAGAGATACAGAGACAGAGAGAACTGAACTGGGAGAACTCCCCAGTTCAGCATATGGTTCCGCATGGGCCAGGGCAGGGATTCGATCCTTGGTCCCCGACGCTGCAAAGTGAGCGCTTAACCCACTGAGCCATCCCGGCCTCCCCCCATTATTCTTTTCTTTTTTGTTTCTAATATTATTATATTTTATTGTTAAATTTAATGGGGTGACATTGGTTGGTAACAATTAGATAGTTTCCCGATGTATAACTCCACATCACACCCCCATGATTCTTTAAATGTGATTGTTTAGAACTTCCCTTGTATAAACATTACCTCCATACCATGGTCAATAAATGCAGTCCTCAAATAATGGTGTCCCCCCCTTTAATACTTTATCCCCCCTAGTTTATATAATGGAGTAATAATCTCATTATCTTAGAATTATATGGCTAAACTAATGTTTTAAAATATATGGCGCTTAGCAATTAATACATGATAAATTTTTTTCTTCCTCCCTTCGCTCAGACCTTAGCCTTAGATATTATGTTAACCCTCTTTTGTATATTTCATATATCGCAAACAGGAGGCTTAGCTAGTAACCATCTGACTTCACTTGGCAATAGTTAATTATCCATAATTGAATTTTTAAACTAATAAAATGATTTGGCAGATTTCCTAGCCATGGTTATATAAATTGAGGTCAAGTTTAAATGAGATGTATCAATTTGTAGAATTGTTTTAAGAAGGAAATGAATGAGAACTGCTATAAAACTTCACTCTCAGTAGATCACACTTCTATAATCCCATAGAAGATGTGAGTAAAGATTTGAGGGACTGACCCAGAGGTCCATAGAGCAGGGTGAAGGGAAAATATGACATAAAATGAGAGACAAACCCCTATAATCTTCAGACTCTGTGCTTGGGCTAGTGGTAGAAAAATGAACAAGTATAACACTCTGATATCAACCCAAAACTAGCTTCATAAAAATTAAATAATTGACTTTAAAGGTCTTTTTAAAAAAATGAAAGTCATACATTCACATAATAAAATAATTAAAATAGACCAAAGGTATAAAATGAAAAAATGTCTTTCTTCATTTCTAACTTAAAGGTCCACACTCCAGAGGTACTAAATAAATATGGTGAGTAATTTTAGGGATATCTTTATAGAAAAGTTTTATCCATGTACTGGCCTACATATGAATCCATTTCTTATACTGACATGTTCATTCTGTACCAGATGTTTGCCTTTTCCCTGCTTAATGAGACCTTGGCTTTCTGCCCATATTGATGTGGGTCTTCCTTATTCTTTTGAATAGCTGCATATTTTTCCCTTCTATGAATGATCATTATTTATTTAACCAGTTCCTTATTGGTAGACATGTAGGTGGTGTGGCGTGGTAACAAGCAGTGGTTTGGTGAATAGCCTTTTCCCTTGTGTGTAAGTATCTGTGGAATAAACTAGAAGTTGAATCTGCTGTGTGAAAGTGAATGTGCATTCAGACATTGATAGATATTGCCAAATATCTCTACAAAACCAATTCTCTACCAATTTATACTCCCCAGGACTTTACCGAGGGACCTGTTTGCCAAGGTTGCTTTTATTTTTTTAATCCTTTAAAATCTGGTAAGTAAAAGATGGAGCCTTACTTTAATTTGCATTTTGATTTGAATTTCCTTAATTATAAAGGAGATTGAATGTTTTTGTATGTTGGGCATTTTTAGTTTAACCGTGGTCTGCTTATTCACAAACCCTTGGAAATTGGGTCTCTGACTCATTTGAAGCCCTAACAGATGTGGTCTTTTGCCTAGTCCAAAGTTTTTCATTGTTTAGTAAATTGACCTTACTCTCCTTTAAAGACTAAAATAGATACTGAGTTTTAAAATTTTTTAAGGAAGGCCTTTCCCATGCCAAGGTTATAAAAATATTTTTACTTTGGACTTGTATATCTTTGTGGTTTTCATTTTTCATGTTTCAATCTTGGCATATCTGGAGGGGTGAGACAGTATATCACCCCCCGCCCCCGCCCGATGGCTTGGGAGATACCTCAGATCATTTCTTTCCCTTACCAATTTGAAATGGCACCATTGTTAATATAGTAAATTCCCATATATGGGTCTGTGTGGTCTATTTTTGAAGGCAGTGCTATATAACTAGGAAGTCTCAGATAAGTATTTCATACCTGAAATGAAAATGAAAATAAGATCTCACTTTTGGAAGTTTATGTTTTGAGATATTAAGAATTTATTGTCTTAAAGAGTATAGAATATTGTAGAGACATGTACACCAGGATATAATTATATATTAGTGCGCAGTAATGTATTATTTTATCTGTTAGAAATAAAAACCCTTTAATCTTATTTCATTCCTTTATTCTAACACAGTAAAACCAACTATTTAAGGATGCATTGAGTTATGTAATACATATTTTAAAGACTTTGATCCAAAATGGTTAAAACAGAATTTTGGGATGAATGATTGATAAAGTGTTAGCTGTGTGGGAAACTTTGCTATCCAGAATAATTCTTTTTTTTTTTAAAAGATTTATTTTTTTATTGTTTTTGACAGAGAGAGAGAAAGAGAGAGAGATACAGAGACAGAGAGAAGGTGGAGGGCCCAGAACAGTCTCCATAGTTGCACATCATTGGTTTTTCCACATAGTTTCACTCCACAGGTGGGCAGGGCTGCACAGGGCAGGAACTGGGCCAGGGTCTCGCCCTGGTGAGAACTAAACTGGGGGCACTCCCCAGTTCAGCCTATGGGTTGACACGGGCTGGGGCCAGGATTCAAGCCTTGGTCCCTGGGGCTGCAAAGTGAGCGCTTAACCCACTGAGCCATCCCGGCTTCCCCTTTTTATTTTTAAAGATTTATTTTATTGTTTGAGAGGAGAGAGAGAGAGACAGAGACAGAGAGAAGGGGGAGGGCCTAGAGCAGTCTCCATAGTTGTACATCATTAGTTGTGCATGGTTTCATTCCATACACGTGGATATGGGTTCATGCTGGGTGGGAACTGAACTGGGTTGCCTCCTGCATGAGAGGCAAGAATCTTCGCTGCTGAGCCATCCTGGTGGTCACGGTTGCACTGCAGTTCAGCATATGGGTTTTAACGGGCTGGGGCTGGGGCTGGGGCTGGGATTCAATCCCTGGACCTCACAATTGCAAGGCAAGTGTTCAACCTGCTGAGCTATCCTGGCATTCCCAATTCTTTGAAAGATTATGACTTCACTTGTAGGTAGAATATAAAACCAAAAGTAGCAAAGAAACAAAAACTCAAGGACACAGTCAATAGTTTAGTGGATACCTGAGGGTAAGGGAGGTGGTGGGTAGCGGAGTAGGGAGGGAGCATCCAATATATGGTGATGGAAAGAACTGACTCTGGGTGGTGAGCACACAATGCAATACATAGATGATGTCATGTAGAATTGTACACCTAGAACCTATGTAATTTTTACCAACCAATGTCACCCCAATAAATTTAACAATTTAAAAAAAAGATTAAAAAGTCTTAGTATACAAATTATCTTAAATGTAAAGCTAAAGTCACTTTTCTAATTTAAAAAGCACACAAAGCCACCAACTTCATGCACCTATTAAAAAAAAAACCACATGAAAATATAATTTTCATAATAGATTTATTATAATTTGTGTTTGGAAATGTAAAAGCTCCTTCAAATACTGGAAGTGGTTAGGAAAGAGGTTCATATTTTAAAAACAGAGGCCGAGAGTTGGCGTCCTGAGAGCTATGGGGGATCTTTGGTATCTTTCAGCACTTCCCAGCATACCGTATTTTCCGGCGTGTAAGATGACCGGGCGTATAAGACGACCGGGCGTATAAGACGACCCCCTAATTTTACAGTTAAAACATAGGTTTAGGCCTATATTCGCTGTATAAGACTACAGCCTCGGAAGTGGGGGGTAGTCTTATACAGCGAATATAGGCCTAAACCTATGTTTTAACTGTAAAATTAGGGGGTTGTCTTATACGCCGGAAAATATGGTAGTTCTGCTTTCACTGCCCCCACTGGCTTGGGGAGGCATGCACTCTTCCTCACATTCCTGTTTCATAGTTGACAACTCTTAGGGTAAGTGATTAGAAACATAGCGTTGAAGGGGTTTTTAGAAATAAGTTATCCTAAGACACAAAAAGAAGTTTAAAAAGAAAACCTTAGTGCCTTAAATATTTACTTAAAATTGTTTATGGATATCTGTACCCCCAAATTAATCCTGTCTCACCTCCCTCAATCACAGAGTTAATCATTGCTAAAAATTGTACAGCTTTTTCCCAATGTTTTCTAAATTCATGCTGGTATATCTATCATGCTATGTATTTTTAGACATTTAACTTCTTAGGTTCATTTTATAACTGCATGTGAGATCTGTTTGACTTTGACCTTTCATTTTCCAAGACTGACATATGAAGTGAGGGGAGTAGTGCAATGGAGAAAACATAGGCTCTTGAGTTTGATAGACATGGTTTGAATTTTGCTGGCCCCTTCCACTGATCTTGGACAACTTGCTTCACCTCACTAAGTCTCATTTTCTTTATCTAGGAGCAATGAGACCTGCCTCTCAGTAGGATGGGAAAGGTGAAATGTGGTAACAGGGCTTGTAAGTTCTGGAGGTTCCTTCTACCTATTTGATAGGTGTCTTTGGGAACTCAAGGCAAGCTAATGATCCCTCCCCAGGAATGTGCATAAATGTGCACAGCTTTCCTGCCTATTCTTTCCAAAGGGTCAGCTTAGCCCCCCAATGTAGGTACTGAGTGATATCTGCTCTCAGGACATGCCTGGCACTGACTGGTTGAACATATTCTAGCTCATTTAAGCAGATGGTAGTTGACATAATTAGGAAGTGAACGTGGGTGTTGGCTTTTTTGTTTTTTATTTAGACTAGTCTTAGTAAAAGAACAATTACTAACAACATTTAAGCTCTTTAAACAAAACAAGCCAAATAAATATGGTGTTTAGCTTCAATACTATATTTCTTAAAGATTTATTTTGAGAGGAAAGAGAGAGAAGGTAGGCCCAGAGCAGTCTCCATAGTTGTATATCATTAGTTGTGACAGAGTTTCATTCCACACAGGTAGATGTGGGGCTGTGTGGGGCAGGAACCGAATCAGGGGCCCCTCTCATGGGAGGTGAGAATCTTGGCCACCATCCTGGCAGTTACAGTTGTACCTCAGTTCAGCATATGGATTGGCATGGGCCAGGGCTGGGACTTGAATCTCAGACTTTGTGATTGCGAGGAAGTGTTCAACTGCTTAAATATCCTGGCATCCCCCCAAAGAGTATTTCAAAATGGCTGTACCAACTTGTTCTTTCAAAAGCACACTACTTATAAGGGATGCTGGGATGGCTTGGTTGGTTGAGCATTCATCTTGCAGCCCTGGGGTCTGAGGATTGAAACCTGGCCCGTGTGGACCCATATGCTAAATTGGGGTGTGCCCCCAGTTCGATTCTCACCAGGGTGAGCTTCCTATGTGGGAGGACCCTGGTTTGACTGCTGTCCTGGGCATGATTTCCATATGGGAGGCCTCCGGGCTCCCTGGGGGCGTGCCTACCATGCTGGAGTCCCCAGCCCATTCCTGGCCTGAGACGCCAGGTGCCCACCTGTGGAATGACACTATGTAGAAGACTAATGATGTGTAACTGTGGAGACTGCTCTGGGCCCTCCCCCTTCTCTCTCTGTCTCAAAAACAATACAAATATAAAAAGATTAAAAGATAAGGATTTAATTCCCTTAACCTCTATCACCTGCTTTGATATTATACTTTATTTTTAGTTTTTCACTTGGATATTATTATAACTTGAAATAATCTCTGTTCTCCCATTAACTTTGGAAAGTGGCTTTTCCTCACTTGTGATAAAAGAAAGATATTACACACCTCCCCTTTCAATTGTATTATTCAAAACAGGAAGAAGCCCTCTTTTATACAGAGAGGCAGTGTACTGAATTTAAATTTGTGCCACGTCATATGATGAGCAGTGTTAACAAGGTGGGGGGGGACACAGAAATAAATGGGGTTAACAATATAAAAGAGAGAGTAAGATAAAATTACTGATTTGAAAATAAAATGCTAGAGTAAAGCTAACTCTTCCCTCCCTACCATCTGTATTAGTTAGGATAGGGATAGCTGCTTAAAACATTATTCTCAAAATTTCTGTGGCTTAACATTATACAAATTTATATTCTTGCTCCTCTATTAGTGGATTTGGTGTGGCCAGCATGTTGCTTTTATGTCTGGCTTCTTTCACACAGCATGATTTCGAGGTTCATCCATGAAATCTTGTAGTTTAATAATAGTGGTGTGGGTGTTCTTTGTAAAAGAGTGACTTTCCTTGTATGTATGTGGGATTTAGGGTCCCAGGCTTCTTTCACCTCTTAGGGTCTTGGAGTTCTCTGCATTCATCCAGAATGGGGAAGAGATGGTAGAGAAAGAATGCGTGCTTCTAAGAATAACATTCTTGTAGAAGGGACAGTCATCACATGGGCTCACATTCTATTGGTGAGAAATTCACATGGGACTCCCACCTAGGTGTAAGGGGCTGGGAGACATAGCCCCTGGCTGAGCACTTGTCCAGCCAGCAGTGCCAGCTCCACAGGATATTGGAAGAGCATAGAGGGGTTTTGCTGGTCAGCTACTGAGCCATCTTCTGTACCATCTTGAGGATAAGGGCAGAATCTTTTTTTTTTTTTAGGTAAAATCAGTATATAACATTACATAAGGCTTAGGTGTACAACATTGTATTTCAACATGTATATACGAGGGCTGTCCAGAAAGTATCCAGCCACGTTGCCATTTCCGTTATATTGATAATGGCTGCAGTTTTTCTGGACAGCCCTTATACACTACAAAGTGATTACCACCAAAAAAAGGTCTAGTTACCATCAAGACTAGAATAATTAATGCTCATTAAGTTGGGATAATTTTCTGTCTGTTAAGACGCTAATTAAGTGGAGAGTTTTTTTATAGGTAAATGTTTGGATTTATAAATAAATGACATTTCTTGCTTCCTTTTGTACCACTTAGTTGTGCGATTTGTGTTAACTTTATTTGTCTTATACTTCACAGATAGGTCACCCACAGTGAAATTTAGAAACTATCCATCATGTTTATATCAATTTTACAAACCAGTAAGAAAGAAAAATGTCAGCCCGTTGGTGTGCCATTGGTTGGATTACATTTGATTTAACCCCCTTTTCCATCTTTTTTCTCCTCCCTTCCCTCTAGTTTGTGATTGCCACAATGGAAGAAGCAGGAATGTGCGGAGTAGGGATGAGAGCAGATATGTTATGTAATTCTCAATCAAATGATATTCTTCAACATGGAGACTCAAATTATGCTGGCACAAGTAACAAGCATTCCCTGGAAGGGGATGAAGGTAGCGACTTTATAACAACAAACAGGAGTTTGGTGAGCCCAGTATACTGCACAGAAGAGTCAAGAGAGGAAATTCCTGGACCAGAAGCTCGAACAGATCCACCTGACGGTCAGCAAGATTCAGAGTGCAGCAGTAACAAAGGAAAAGGTAATACCCTCTGCTCAGTGGTTGCACCTTTGCACATGCAGCTCATTTAGTTATATTCCCTGCTGCACCAGTGATTATGAAGGTGGCCAGTACTGAGGTAGTGTTCTTTAGCTGCTGCATCTGTTGTCTGTTGTGGGGTCAGTCCACCTGTCTGCTGCAGTTATGTGGCGGGGCCAAGATATAGCAGAGTGGGGAGTTCTCTGTAAGTAATCAAGAATTGGCATTTGAAAAAATTTGGGGCCAGCTTGACAGAAGTCAACTTGACTTGCCTTGTTTGCGTCTTTTTATTTTTTTTAAATTTAATTAATTAATTAATTAATTTATTTTTGACACAGAGAGAGAGAGAGAGAGAGATAAAGAGACAGAGAGAGAACTGAACTGGGGGCACACCCCAGTTCAGCATGTGGGTCCGCACAGGCCGGTGCCAGGATTCGATCCCCGGTCCCCGGCGCAGCAAAGTGAGCGCTTAACCCTCTGAGCCATCCCGGCTTCCCCCTTGTTTGCTTCTTAATGTAGTCCCGACCAACATTTGAATTCTGTACATTTATTTGATGACTTTATTTAAAAACTAGTCATAAAACGTTAAAGAAAACAGTGTTATTTGCAGTTCAGAAAGACTGGCTTTCAAGGTTATGTTTTTCTTCTGTGGTGTTTGACATTGAGGACTAAGAATGTGATAATATTGAACCTGAGGAAATCTGAAAGCCCCTTTTATTTTAGCCTTACTGGTTGCCCCTAAGTTTTTTATATTTATTATACATAAGATTAACAGTGTTTGATTTGTATGGTTTTCTGTATTCTAAATTAGAATTATCCTTATTAAATCCATTTTCTGCTAACTTAGGAAACTTAAAAAACCTTGCAGAAAAACAAATAATTTTAATTCCTTACAAATAAGACAAATCACTTCAAAGTCAGCAGACCCAATTATATGTGTAAAAGCAGCTAGAGTCTTAAAAAGTTACATTACCTTGTGACTCAGCAATTCTACCTCTAGGTATGTGGCCAAGAAGATTCAAAACACATGTCCATGCAAAACAGTGTACATGAGTGTTTGTGGCAGCATTATCATAATAGCTAAAAAGTCCAAATAATAGGTATCCGTCAACTGATGAATGGGTGACAAAACATGGGATATTAGTACAGTGGAATATTGTTCAGCTCTAAAAAGGAATGTAGTACTGATACATTCTCTGTGAGTGAACCTTGAAAAAATTATGCTAAGTGAAAAACCAGGCACAAAAGGTATTCTATGATTCCATTTTATATGAAATGTCCAGAATGAGCAAATCATGGAGACAGAAAGTTAGAATAGTGGTTGCTTGGAGGAAGGAGTAATGTGTATGGGGTTTCTCTGTGGGATGATGAAAATGTTCTGATTTTAGACACTGGTGATGGTCACACAACTTTGTGAATATATCCCACTATATACTTTAAAAGGGTGAATTTTATAGTATGCGAATTATATATATGTCAAAAAGCCCAGATGGAGTACAAGTTTAAAAATCGTCATAAAAACTGTAGGTTACATTATGGTTATTTCTAATTCAATAATCATGTTCAGTCATCTCTTAAAATTCTTACTGGCTTTGGGCAGAATGAGATGTTTTGTTCCTAAATTTATGTGGGTAGAAAAGTATTCTATTTTGAAGTCAGCTTGCCTTTTTCCTCATAGAACTTTGTATACCATATATTAAAGTTATTTTAATAATGTTTTCAGTGAAATATCCTACATACGAATGAACATTTAAAAAATAAAAATGGTACCTACCATCCAGCTTAAATAAAACATTATCACTTATTTTGTAAGGCCACTTGTCCCATCCTATTGCAGCCACCCGCATCTCCCTGCCAAAATCTTTAAATATTGTTGTTAAGCTCTTTTCCCCAAGGAAAAGCTATCTTGCAATCTTTTCATTTACATTGAACTTGACTAACACATGGAACATACTTATGAAATCATCAGAAGTTATTTAAGTTGCTCGTAGGAAAAGAACGCGCCACAGTGATTATGTGCATCTTACGCAGGCAGAGTACCAACTGAAATTCCCTTTGAACTTGCATATATATTTGTACTTGTTGAGGAGGAAGCTGTTAAAAATATTCTTCCCTTTGTAACTTGCCCTGTGTCTTACTTGGACATCAGTGGTTAAGCTAGGGACTTTTAAAGACTTCAGCAAGAGTTCTTCTTACAAATAGCTAGCAGTGTTGGTGAGTGAAGAAACTTGGGGTGCGGGTACGGAGGGAGGGGTGCCTGCTATTCCAGAATTTAAAAATAGCTTTCTTAAATCTCTTATAGTTATAGACATACAGTATTTTACTCTGGATCTAGTCAGAACTTAGAAAGTGTCATGTAGAATTTGCAGGTTAGATTTGCTCTCATTCTTCTTCTAGGACTTATTTCTTATTTTGTTCATCATCAGGAAAAGAAGTTTTATTATTGATGCAAGCCCTAGACACCCTCTCAACTCCAGAAGAGAAGCTGGCAGCTCTCTGTAAGAAATATGCTGATCTTGTGAGTATTAAATCAGGAGAGTGAGGTCCATATAAAATGTAGCAAAATGTATATGTTCTTGATGAGCTTTTTAAAATATGATTTTGATGTAGCTTTAAATGTAACATTATATTTTAAGCCAAAATTAAAGAGGAGAATCTGATTTCTTGAGGCTTTTTTTTTGTTGTTGCTTATGTGACATCATTTCATAAGGTAATACATATAGAATGATATAATGCTAAGATAATGGCATTTTATGAAATTCAGTCTTTGAGTATTTCTAAGTCACCCTTTTCATTCCTGTGTTACGATGCTTTTTGTCATTTGGGGTATAGTGGTTCCTATATTTTTTCCTCAAGGAAATTGTAGAGATACAAGTTTTAGCCGTTGTCTTTGAAATTGTGAGTTAGATGAAATACTCTTCCAAAACAATACTGTCCCTCAAGAAATTTTTATTTAGCATCTGCTATGTACCAGGCATTCCTATTTCCATCTTGCAAAGAAAATTGACCATTTGTTCTGGTCCTATGTTAAAGATTTATTTTTATTGGTTTTTTTTTTTGACAGAGAGAGAAATAGAAGAGGGAGGGCCCAGAGCAGTCTCCATAGTTGACAGCATTACCGTATTTTCCGGCGTATAAGATGACCGGGCGTATAAGACGACCCCCTAATTTTACAGTTAAAACATAGGTTTAGGCCTATATTTGCTGTATAAGACTACCCCCCACTTCCGAGGCTGTAGTCTTATACAGCGAATATAGGCCTAAACCTATGTTTTAACTGTAAAATTAGGGGGTCGTCTTATACGCCCGGTTGTCTTATACGCCAGAAAATACGGTAGTTTTCCATATAGTTTCACTGCACAGGTGGGTGGGGGGCTGCGCAGGGCAGGAACTGGGCCAGGAGCCTCCCGCATAGGCCCTGGCAAGAACTGAACTGGGGGCACACCCCAGTTCAGCATATGGGTCCACACGGGCTGGAGCCAGGATTCGATCCTTAGGCTCTGGGGCTGCAAAGTGAGCAGTTAACCCGCTGAGCCATCCCAGCTTCCCCTGGAAACTTAAAATTTTAATATAAATGCTAAAATTAACCGGTAATACTTTTTGTGAGATACTTAAATGAATTATCACTGACAATTTATATACATTTTCATCTGTTTTTAACACACTTATTCCATATCATAAATACTACTTTTTGTCAGTGACCAGCTCTACAAATGAATTCTGTTTATTTACAAGGGCTGTCTGGAAAAAGTCCAGCCATATATGCGTCTGTTTTTCATATTACATGGCTGGATAGCTTCCGGAAAGCACTTGTATTACTCAAATAATTAGTTACTTTTCCTCAGTTTATAAAGGGGTTTGTATATACCTGCAAGTAACTGGCATTCAGTAGTCCGGCACTTTTCTATTTGAAGCAGCAGAAAACCCTGTGCATCAATGAAAATGGCCTAGAACAAATGCAGATATAGCAGAAAACACAATGTAGTCTGATTTCTGGTTTTCAAGAAAGGAACACTTCTATTGGCTATGGAAGACAGTCCCTGTTGTTTCCATTTACATGAGAAGAATCATGCTAGAAGTGGTGGGAAAAGAAGACAAGAACTGGGGAAGCCGGATGGCTCAGTGGGGTAAGTGCTCACTTTGCAGCCCCAGGGACCGAGGATCGAATCCCGGTCCCGGCCCGTGCGGACCCATATGCTGAACTGGGGAGTGCCCCAGTTCAGTTCTCACCGGGGCGAGACCCTGGCCCAGTTCCTGCCCTGTGCAGCCCCTTGCCCACCTGTGGAATGAAACTATGTGGAAAAACCAACGATGTACAACTATGGAGACTGCTCTGGGCCCTCCCCTTCTCTCTGTCTCTGTATCTCTCTCTCTCTCTCTGTGTCAAAAAATAAAAATAAAAAATCTTTAAAAATAAAAAAAAAGAAGACAAGAACAAAAAAGGGAAAAGAAAAAAAATAGAGTAAAAGACAAAAAAAGTAGTGGAGAGGGTTAGCTACCTTACAACAGCAGCTAGCCATGAATGGATTAGGAGAAGGGAAAATATAGTCACCTGGGGCAGTCCTTCTCAGACTCACACAAATCACTGGGACTTTCATTAAAAGGCACATCTTGATTCACTGGGTCTGGGTTGGGGCCTGAGAGTCTGCATTTCAACTAGCTCCCACGTGATAATGATACTGTCAGCTCTTGGATCACACTTTAAGTAGCAATGGTCTAGGGTGTTTTTGTATTTGGCGGGGTGGGGTGATGGTGGTGGGTGGGTGGGTGG
>PVKE010041697.1:0-14159 GCA_004027555.1 Craseonycteris thonglongyai | reverse complement strand
CTTTGCCCCGCCCACCGTGTGCTCCCTGCCTGTCACGTGGTCCCAGCCTTGCCCCGCCCACCGTGTGCTCCCTGCCTGTCACGTGGTCCCGGCTTTGCCCCGCCCACCGTGTGCTCCCTGCCTGTCACGTGGTCCCGGCTTTGCCCCGCCCACCGTGTGCTCCCTGCCTGTCACGTGGTCCCAGCCTTGCCCCGCCCGCACCGGCACGGCTTCCAGGAGCAAAGGCTGCGGGTGAGACCCACGGGGTGTCCTGGACGCGCGTCCAGCTGGGGACCCACGTGACAGGCCCCGTGACCAGGCGTCCCTGCTCTGCCCCGGCCCCTTGGGGTCACCCACCCTGGGCCCTGCCTGTCGTCGGAGTGCCTGTGGCCGAGAGGAGGGCAGCGCGTGGGGCGTGAGCACCGGCCAGGCCCCCACGGGCCCCCACGGGCCCCGACGCCGCGGCCCCGCCGGTCGGACAGGTCAGCGTGTCGCCCCCGCCGGGGTGCTTGGTGCTGGCCGATGAGCCGGTGCCTCCTGCTTCCCCCGCCCGCTAGCTGGAACAGGGGCGTGATGGCTGGCGCATGTGCAGCCCTCTAGGACCACAGGGGCCCCTGGTGATCAGGGGCATCAGCTGGGCCTCTGGACTTCCAGGTAAGAAGGAAACGCAGGTGGACCTGAAGCCACTGCTGTGCTGTTGGAAGCGGCTGCACTTCCTGCTCAGCACCCAGCCGCCTGGATAAAGCCCCCCTCATAGCGGGTGCTGCCGTGAGCTCGGCAGCATGGAGCTAGCCGGAGGGACGGCCGCCTCCTGACCCACCGCCGTGGCCCCTGGCCCCGAGGGGGAGGCCCTGGGCACCGCCTCCCAGGGACGTCCTGTCTCTCCCGGGTCCACTGTGCCCGGGGCCTCAGGGGTCAACTCTGTCCCGCCCCTGCCCAAGGTCTGGGGTCCCCACTGTCACCACAGGCAGCTGAGAGCCAGTGCCGCCCATCGCTACTCACCAGGCAGGCTGCAGGGAGTGTCCTGGTCCCCCGGGGCATCTGACGCCACTGTCACCTCCAGGTCTCCCTTGGGGGGAGGTGAGCAGGTGCCGGCACTTTCCTGGGCCGCTCTGGGCTCCAGGCTCCCAGACGTGGGGCATGACAGAGGGTAGGGGATGCACTCGAACCCGCTGTGAAGGGAGCACGTGGGGCTGAGCACCATGCTTGGGGACACCACACAGGGGGACACGGTGGCCCGGGGGCCATTCCAAGGAGAAGGGGCCAAAGGCAGCCCCTGTGAGACTCGTGGTGGAAGGAGGTGGGGAGGCCCCGGTGGAGCAGTTCCGGCCAGTCCCCCTTAAGGCTGAGAAGCCCCCCGCCTCCCCGCGGGTGCTGTGCGCGGTCACCCTGACTCACAACGGCGTCTGGATGGGCGCCTGCTGGATGCCCTCGTCCACTCTGAAGAAGCAGACCTCCGAGTAGGCAGGCAGCTGCACGTACCTGACGCCCGCCAAGACCTGCAGAACCCGGCCGTCCTCGCCTTCCAGGGGGAGAGAAGCAGGCTGAGCCGAGGACCAGGACGGAAGGGCCCCAACCCCGTCCTGCCAGGCAGGGTGGGCAGCAGGGAGGGGCACCGCCACCCTAAGCTCCAAGCCCACCTCCCGGTCTCTGCTCCTCCCGCCCCACCCAACCCAAGCCCCTGTCTGGGCCCCAGCCCCGGGCAACCACTCGGCCTGCAGCATGGCCCATCCCTCCTGCTTGAAGCTGCCAGAAAAGCAGGTGAAATGCAGGCAGACAGTAGTTTTCTCGGTCCTGGGCCCCCACAGATGGGAGCAAACAGCGTGGACCCCATGCTGCCCGGCCACTGCCTCAGAGAACGTGCGGGGCGGGGTGTGCAGAGGGGACCAGAGCAGAGCCCAGGAAACGCCCTCAGGTGAGGAGACAGTAAAAATGAAAGTAAAATCAAGATGTTTCCAGATGAATGAAGGCTGAAAGGACTCATCCCCAGAAAACCTGCATGACAAGAAGTGTGAAAAGGTTACGTCCTTCTGGCGGAAGGGACACCGTGTCAGATGGGAATCTGGAGGGAATGAGAAGCAGCAGAAGTGGCAACTATGTGGCTACATAGGAGAGACTTCCCTTTCTGTTTGTTAAATATGCTGTGAAAGATAAATGACTGTTTATACAAAAACAGTAACAATGTATCATGAAGTTTATTAGCTCCATGAATGTAAAATGTATGAAAGCAATAGTATAAAGAGCGGGAGTAGAGAAAAAGAACTACATTGTCGTAGTTCCTATATGTGAAGAAGGGTAGTTACAGGTGGACGCTGTAGACCTTAAGTTTACAAAGTAACAAAACAAAGAGTTACAAACGCTAAGCCCACAGAGGAGATAAGATGAATCCTAAAAATACTCAATAATTCAAAAAGATAGGAAGGGGGGGGAACAGCTAAGTATGAACCTGATCTATTAAATATTAAATGTGGATGGTGGAAACACTTGATTTAAAAGACAGAGGTGGTCAGGCTGGATGAAAAAGCAAGGCCCGACCCTAAGCTGCCTACAGAAAGCACACTTTAAACACAGACTCTAGTAAGATAAGGACACGAACACTGGTCAAAAGAAAGCTGGACTACGCTGATCTCACAGGACGTCGCTGTCACAGCGGAGACCGTTACCAGGGGTAAGGAAGGTAATCTCGCAACGATGAGGAGTAAATTAATTAAATGGCACCAAAACCCTAGACGTGTATGCCCCTAATAACAGAGCATCAAAATAATGAAGCAGAACTTGATAGAAATGGAAGCAGAAATAGACGAATCCACAGTTACAGCCAGAGATTTCAATACAGCCTGTCAGTAGCTGATAGAGTAGGTGGACTGAAAATCAGCAAGAATATAGCAAACTTGAACAATATCAACAAAACACACCTGACTGACATTCATAGTATACTCCAAACAATAAGAGCAGAATCCACACTCTTTTCAATATGCACACAAAATATGTCCCCAAATGGACCACATTCTGGGCCACAAAACATGTGCTGCTTAGTTTAAAAGGACTCAAGATACACAGCGTATGACTCTCGCCACATGGAATTAACTTAGAAATCAACAACCGGAAGATCTCTGGAAAAGCTCCAAATATTTGGAAATGAAACAATACACTTCTAACTAACTCATGGCTCTGATAAAAAATCAATGGGGAAATCAGAGAGTGGGTAGAATTGAATGAAAATGAAAGCACAATAGGTAAACGTTTGCAGGATGCAGCTAAAGCAGTGCCCAGGGGCACATTTATAGCAATAAACTCCTACACGAGAAAAGGACTGTCTGAAATAAATAACCTTAGCTTCCACCTCAGAACTACAGAAAGGATAGTCATTTAAACCCCAAGGAAGCAGAATCCAGGAACTAATTAGATCAAAATAGGAATTCACGAAGTCGACAACAGAAAACAGAAAGTTGCTTGTTTGTCAATGGCATTGGCAACCTCTAGACAGACGTGTCAGGAGGAAAAGAAAGAAGACACCAACAACCCAGATTAGGGACAAGAGAGACGATGTCAGGGCACTGCAGAGAGGACACAGAACAAGCTGATGCCATCAATCCGGCGACTTACGAGTCAATGAGATGGACAAGTACTCCTTGGACAAAACGGCACAACTCACTCAAGAGGAGAGAGAAACAGCCCGAGTTGCCCTGTGTCTGCAAGACTGCCACTCAGGGCCACCTGACAATTCCGATGGCGACGGTGGGCCCTGCCGGTGGCCGTGCGACATGGAGCAGCCGCCTGGGGAAACAGTCTGGCAGTTTCTTTAAAGGTGTGAAGAACTTTTAGATACACAACACCTACAGAAAGCGTGTGTCAGCACACGGCCAACAGAGGACACGGACGTCCCCACCAAAGCTCGGACGTGCACTGTCACAGCTGTGTGTGGGCGGTGGGCGGGTGACGGGGTGTGGTGTGCGCCCCACTGGAGGTGGCTGGGCAGGCGTGGGGCGAGGTGGTGACCCCGAAAACCGAGTGCCAGCGGAGACAGCGGCACAGAACACAGGGCCCAGGGTTCCGTCCATTCGCAGCTCCAGAGGGATGGACGGCTGGCCGCCTGGGGCCCGGGGTGCACACGGGGCGGAAGCGGGATGAGGCGTCTTTCTGGGTGAAGCAAAGGTTCTAAAACGGCAGTGCGGGTGCTGATGGCGGCCTGGCAGTAAAGTACTAAAGTCACGGGTCCACCGATACACACGATTCTGTGGTGCGTGACCCATACCCCAATGGGGTCATGGATAAGCCGACTGAGGTGGAATATGTTTGGTGTGAGCTGCCCGCCGGGCTCCTGATTAAGGATGGCTGAACTGAGGTGACGTAGGGGACAGGAGCAGCCCTGGGTGGGCGCTTATTCACGGGTGGTGCGCCCCCCGCGGTGGCACCGGTGACATGTGCGGGCCCTGCTCTCAGGCCCTCCCCGTCTCTGCAGCGAGCACGCACTCATGGGCGGGAAGGGCTCTGGGGCGCCAGGTGTCGCCTGCATGGCCGCAGGGCTGATTAGGTCACTTAAAAAAAGCAGCCCAGACAGAGACTGTCTTCGTTGGACCCACCGGAGGATGAGGACCCCGGCCCGTGCCCGGCTGGGGCCGGCCGCGCAGATGCACACAGCACCGCAGGCAC
The DNA here is from genome assembly GCA_004027555.1 of Craseonycteris thonglongyai. Lineage (NCBI taxonomy): Eukaryota > Metazoa > Chordata > Mammalia > Chiroptera > Craseonycteridae > Craseonycteris > Craseonycteris thonglongyai. Next base: position 9,527 of record PVKE010041697.1, on the reverse strand, counting down.
CGTCCTCCACGTTCTGCAAGCGGAGTGACGACCGCGGGCGTGCGCTTGCACACGTGCTCATGCGCTTGCACACGTGCGTGCCCGCACCCGGTCGCCTCCAGCCAGCCGGAGGCCTTGCCCACCGCGAGACCCTGCAGCCGGTGGAGCCCGCGTCGGGGCGGCCAGGAGCCACAGGCGGCTCCTCGCCTGCGTTCTGCCTGCTGGAGAGCCCGACGCCTGTGCATCTTTCTGGGAAGTCCCACCGTCACCCTGGAGATGCTTACTGTCGGCCACCTCCCCGTTGTCCTGCCGCAGCTCCACGGTCAGCGTGAAGGAGGAGCCGTGCGCCACGTCCATCACGTCTGGACCCCAAATCACGATCCTCGTGGCCTGTGCTGGGAGAGAGCAGAGGGCCCCTCGGGTGGGTGCTGCCCCGCCCCCCACATCGGGTGCAAGGCCCCGCCCACACTGGGCGCAGCCACGCCCACACCTGGCAAGGCCATGCTCATATCCAGCAAGGCCCCGCCCACACCCGGCAAGGCCCCGCCCACACCTGGCAAGGCCAAGCTCCTATCCAGCAAGGCCCCGCCCACACCCAGCAAGGTCATGCCCACACCTGGCAAGGCCAAGCTCCTACCCAGCAAGGCCACGCCCACACCCGGCAAGGCCCCGCCCACACCTGGCAAGGCCAAGCTCCTATCCAGCAAGGCCCCGCCCACACCCAGCAAGGCCACGCCCACACCTGGCAAGGCCAAGCTCCTACCCAGCAAGGCCACGCCCACACCCGGCAAGGCCCCGCCCACACCTGGCAAGGCCAAGCTCCTATCCAGCAAGGCCCTGCCCACACCCAGCAAGGTCATGCCCACACCTGGCAAGGCCAAGCTCCTACCCAGCAAGGCCATGCCCACACCTGGCAAGGCCAAGCTCCTATCCAGCAAGGCCACGCCCACACCCGGCAAGGCCACGCCCACACCTGGCAAGGCCAAGCTCATATCCAGCAAGGCCCCGCCCACACTGGGTGCAGCCACGCCCACATGGCAAGGTCACGCCCACACATGACAAGGCCCGCCCACACCCAGCAAGGCCACGCCCCATATCCAGCAAGGCTCCACCCACACGGCGCAGCTACGCCCACACCTGGCAAGGCCAAGCTCCTATCCAGCAAGGCCCCGCCCACACCCAGCAAGGCCCCGCCCACACCTGGCAAGGCCATGCGCCTATCCAGCAAGGCCCCGCCCACACCCAGCAAGGCCCCGCCCACAGCCGGCGCAGCCACGCCCATTCCCAGCACAGACCCCGCCCCTAACATTTGGGGACACCGAACCATGGGCTTCCCGCTGGGGTGGGGTGGGGTGGCCCTGCGTGAACCATTAGGGACACGCACGACCGCAAAGGCCGGACATCTGACCCGCCGCCGCTAGAACCAGGACGGTGACCCCGTCGGCAGCTGTGACTCTTTGTCACCAAACACGGACAACTTGTTTCAGCTCTGGGAAGCGAACACACCCTTCCACACACCGCTCTAACGTGTAGCTGGCGCCAGTTACGAAACGCTGGACAGACGTGTGGAGCACGCACGAGTGTCCACACACACACACACGTGCATGTCGGTTCAGGTTACGAGTGTTCATACACCCGCTCTTCCATCGGCACCCTAAGAGCCACCAAATGCGTCCTACTACTGCCACCTCGGCTCTTCGGCGGGCGTTTAACGCTGTTCCGGCCGATTCGCTGTCGCGTGTGACTCGCTTACGTGATCGGTCACAGTGCAGCTCAGAGGCCGTGAGGGGAAATCTTGCTTTAGATCAGAGGTGGCCAACTTGTCTGTACACAAGATCTACTTTTTATCTTGAAAGTGTGTCGCGGTCGACTTGTTGGCCACCCCTGAGCTAGAGTGTAAACGCTGATGCCCCGTTTTGTCGGCTTCTTAGGATCTGACACTTCAGATCAGCCGGGCGCTGTATGGGCGCCGCTCGAGTTGCTGCTTCAAATCAGCCGGGCGCCGCTCGAGTTATAAGAGCTACAATCGCTTCAAAGTCCGTGGTACACGGAATTCCACCCCAGACATGGCGAGCGATCGGCGATCGACCAAAACTGGCCTCGCGATCGACCGGTAGATCGCGATCGACTTGTTGGCCACCCCTGCTTTAGATGAACCTGTGCATCAGTTGCCCGCGATGGGACCTTTCCGTTGGCACGTCCGTGGTTGTGTGCGGACGCGCTGGGTTTTGATCCTGGGTCCCCAGGGCTGCAAAGCTCAGCCTCTGGTGTGGGCCACACATGCACCTTCTGGGTGGGGCGGCCGTGACCAGGAGCTCGGGGTGGGGCACACCCTGCAGCCAGCGCCTGAGGCGGGTTCCCATCTGCTCTTTGTTTCAGCACTGAGTTCTGTGGGCAACGCCGGGCACGCCTCGGGTCACCGGTTGTGTCTGCAGGCGCAGCGGGCTCTCGGGTAACCGGCCCGCGTGGGGACTGGCAGAGGCCGGGGAAATGTGAGGAGCTGCTCCGTGAACCGGCTCTCAGGCCGCCGCCGGCCAGTTGCTGGAGTTCCGGTTAACGGAGCGTCTGCTGTATTTCTGTTTTGGCAGTTTCCTGGCTTCGTGTTTTCTTCAGGTTCAGGAAGTGACTTCGCTGTTGTTTTGTCCACAGTGATCTGACTGCTTCATAAACTTGCGGGCTTGGCAGCATGGGCCTTTTTTCCCCGGTTACCTTTGCAGTTGTCACTGGCTGGACAGGGTGACGGTGGCTCCTGGGTGGCCAGCCCCGGTGGGTAAGCGGTTCCGTTAAACCCAGAGCCTTTCTTGCTGACACCAGTCCTGAAACTCTTCACTGACCTTTGGGATCCTGGTGGGTTCTTCTGACAGACGTCCGCATCTCTCCCAGGCAGGCCTGTACCCACCGCCCCACTTTTATTTTTTATTCCTTTTTAAAAAAATATTTATTTATTTTTATTGTTTTTTGACAGAGAGAGAGAGAGAGAGAGAGAGAGATACAGAGACAGAGAGAGCTGAACTGGGGGAGCTCCCAGTTCAGCAGATGGTTCCACACGGGCCGGGGCCGGGATTTGATCCTCGGTCCCCGGCGCTGCAAAGTGAGCGCTTAACCCACTGAGCCATCCCGGCTTCCCCTTTTTATTCGTTTTTTTAAAAAGATATATTGTTTTGTGTTTTGAGAGAAGGTGAGAGAGAGAGAAGGGGGAGGGCCCAGAGCCGTCTCCATAGCTGCACCAAACCGGCGGCCTCCGCACGGGAGGCCAGAACCTTCGTTACCAGTTGCACCGCCGTTCGTTCAGCATGTGGGTTTGCACGGGCCGGGGCCGGGATCCGATCCCTGGACCTCGAGCTATCCCGGCACCCCCTGCATCAATCGTCCCATTTTTTCACAAAGACCTAAACGCCCGGTGCCCGGTGCCCGTCAATATGGAGACCAGCTGCAGTGCGGGTGGGGGGTGGAGCCCGGTGGCCGGTCACCAAGTGGTTCTGACCAGCCCGGCGGGGCCGCAGCGTGCGGAGCCCTGGCCTCTGGAGCTGCGTTTGGGTCCCGGTTCTGGCCGCACACACATCAGGCGGCAGGCGTGGCCGTCAGCCTCGCGTCCCCACACGGGCCGGGGGCCTGGGACCCCCCTGCCCAAGGTTTCCAGCTGTAATGATCCGAGGCGGCTCTTTCAGAACTGACCTGCCTGTGTTAAAGGGACAGACGCAGGTCTGCGCTGGGGGAGGCGGGGAGGTGGGGAGTGGGCGGGGTCACGGGGTCAGGTTTGCTCCATCGGGACCCGGGTGGCGTCCTGGGTGTGGGCTGGAGGAGGCGCTGCAGCCCCTGCCCCAGGATGGGCCCTGTCGGGGTCGGGGTCCCCGCAGGTGGTCGGGGCTGCCCCGTGGGGTCGTCCTGGGGGTCTGGGCGTCCTCACAGTGTCTAGTGCCCCGAGTCCCTGCCCCCCAGCAGTGAGGACCTCTGGCACAGACAGCACACAGGGGTCCTTACGGCAGGAGCTGGGGAGGGCAGCGGCCGAGAGGTTAGCTGAGCTCACGGGTGACCAGCCAGCCGGGCGGAGGGAGCGCAGAGGAGCCGGTTCAGGGGCACAGGTGCTGGGGGGCCCCCCGACCATGGGGGGCAGCCCTGCGCTTTTCCTGGGGGTGGGGGGCCCGGGGCAGCCACCGGCCAGAGCATGCCTCTCACACCCACATATTCCAACAGGACCTCAGATGGGGGGCGGGCGGGACCGGGATTCCTTCCCGGGGTGAACCCAGGGCCCTGCCTGAGACCAGGCGGCCGGAAGGGTCCAGGAGCCCCTCAGGGAGGGCCCAGCTGAGGGAGGGGCCTGGGCTCGGCCCTGGACTCAGGCTGGGGGGGGGCTGTGCACCCCCCCCAGGGATATGCCTGAGGTGCCAGGACCCCACCCCCAGGGCTTTGGCCACTTCCCAGCACCTTCCCGCCCCCCCCCCCCGGAGTCCGCTCTGGTGCTGGGTGGGGGGGCCCACGGGGAGGGGAGGCTGCCCCCAGCAGGGCCCCCGAGGGCCACGGTGCAGAGCTGGGGGGGCGTGGGCTGAGGCCTTGTGGGGGCCACAGGCGGGAGACCCCTGTGGCCGGGAGCAGGGCATGCTGGGAGGCCCTGTCCACAGCAGGACCTCTTGGGCCTGAGGTCTGGCTGGGCCCCGTGAAGCCTCACTGGGACAGGTCTCCTGAGAAGGGGGGGGTTTGAGGTCCCACTTCCTCCTAGCCCCTCAGGCCCCCCAACACCTCCTGTGTGGCGGTCAGGCAGACCCAGACGTGACCCCGCAGAGGGTCTCGGGAGGCCCACAGGAGGGTGGGGGTGGGGGCACCTACCCACGGGGTGGCCGTTGATCCACGTTCCCCGGTAGACGACCCCGGAGCAGTGGGCCATGCTGCCCAGGCCACTGAAGACGTCACTGTGCCACTGTCCCTGTGGACAGAGTGGGGGTCAGGGGTGAGGGACGTGTGGGGAGCGCCCCCCCCACAGCACCCCTGGGCCCCCAGGGGCCCGGGAACCAAAGGCTGCTGGGAAGCAGGGCTGTTCCCCGGGCGAGGAACTCCATGGCATTTGAACGCCATCCAATTTGCTTTGCAAAAACGCGCTCCCCTCTGCATGTTAAGGAGCCCGGAAGTTTGGGAACAATGGCTCCGAGACAAAACGCACCCAGAGCGGCAGCGCTGAAGGGCGCACTTTCCAGCGCGGAAACCCTTTCAACACAAAGACGGGCGAATGCCCGCGTTCTGTGCAGGGCCCGCCCGGCGCGCCCGCGACAATGAGGGGACCAATTAAGAGCACGGGGAACCCGCCCGGCCTGCGCTCGGGCTTGCCGCACCCCCACGCGGCCTCCCCCGCGACAGGCCGCTGGTCCTGAGCTTCACACAACGGGGGGAGGGGGCTGCCAAACAGCAGGGAAGGAATTCCTGTGGCACATTTCAAGGCCCGGATGGTATTGTATTTGACCGAGTTTCAAGCGCACACGCGTCTGCCGAAGCCAGTGGGCCCGGCCGCTCCCCGGTCGTGCCTGGGGTGGGGGGCAACGTGCAGCTGCGGCCGGGCTCCTGGCAGCCCCCGCGGGGGCCTCGAGCAGGCAGGCGGCCTTGGAGGCAGCCCCAGGGGCAGGCGGTGGCCTGGTCCCCTCGGCCCGTGGGTTTCCCGGTTCTGAGCCCGGCAGGGCTGCAGGCCGCCCTCAGGGAGGCCAACACGGGAGCTGGAGGCGCAGCCAACGCTGGGGCGGGGGCCGCACCGCAGCCGCACAGGGCGGGGTCGCTGCCATCCCACGGCTCCATCCTGAGGGGCCTGAGTCCATGGGGGTCACCAAGCTGCGGCCACGTCCCCGGGAGGAATCCAGTGAGCCTGCGGCCCCCGCCACCTCGGGGGCACATGCGTCCCCAAGCCCCACGGGGTCTCCAGCAGGCCCCAGCGACGGGGGCTGGGGGGCGAGTGCGTCACGCGGTTCAGCTTGTGAAGACGGAACGTTCCGGAGAGGGTGCTGGTGACGGCTGCACAGGGAACGTGCTTAATGTCCCCGAACGGTGCGCTCGAGGACTAAAATGGTAAGTTTTATGTGTATTTTATGAGAAAACTTTTTAAAAAACGGGGCTAAGTATCTGGGTAGGCAGAGCCTAGGGGGCACCTGACCCCTGGGGAGTCACACCTTGGGGTGCCTCATCTCCGCCCCTGGGGGCTCCACGGCCCCCATATGACCCTCCACACCCCGGGGTCAGAGGTCGGCCCAGGAGGCATCCCACAGCCTGAGGCTGGAGCACAGATGGCCGCCCGCCAGGCGGTGACAGGCTGGGTGGGGACATGCTGGGTGGGGACAGGGTGCCCCCAGAGGCCGGGCCTTCTGCTCTGTCCCCGCGTCCACGCCACCCAGAGCCGTTCGCAGGTGGCTGGGGGAGCGAGGAATTCAGTAAGTGACCACAGCGCTGGCCTGCGGGTCACCGTCTGTGCTGCCGGTGACAGTGGCTTCCCCGGGCCTTCCCGCCAAGGCTGACGGGGACTCCGGGGCCCGAAGCAGAGGCCTGGGGCCGCCCACAGGAGATGCAGCGGGGCCGTGGCAGCCGGGTGGCGTGTCCCGGTGTGTCCCGGCCACTCAGGGCGCAGCTGCAGCCGGGCCATCGGGGTCCTCGGCACGTGAGGCTCCCAAAGTGGGGACGTCACTGAGCGGGGTGAACCCAGGTGGACAGGGCCCGGGTCCCGCGGATGCATGACCCGCGAGGCCCGGCTCCTGCTCCGGGAGGGACCGCGCGGCCTGCGACACCCAGCGGCCTCTGCTGGGGCCCCGGCCTCACACTTCCTGACTACGCTGCCGCCCGGGGCGTCCCCCCAGCAGAAGCCGGGCTGCCCAGGACCTGGAGCCGCCGCGGGCGGGGCTGCGCTGCCCCCTGGTGGCGTGGCCCAGCGAGCGCCATCGGCTGGGCCCTGATGGGCCGGGAGCCCCGAGGGGACCGCTGGTGCCCAGCGAGCAGCCAGGGGCCGGCAGGTGGCCCAGGGACCTCGGGGCGGGGCCGGGCCGGGGACAGAGCCTCCTGTAACTCGCTGGGGGGAGCGGGGCGCTCGGCCTGCCCCGCCCTGCCGGCACCTGCACTGTGGGTTCCCGGCCACGTGGGAGCCGGGGCTCCAGGCTGCCCGGCCCTCCCTGGCTTGTGAGCCTCCTCTGTGCCTCAGTTTCCCTCGGGGGTATCAGGAGACTCGTGAGTTGATGGCGGGAGGAGCTGAGGACGTGGAACCCAACCCCACGGCGGCCAGCCCAGCGCCGGGCGGCTTGTGCGTCCGTGGGGCGACCCCAGGGTGGTGGGGTGGCTGAAGGAAGGGAGTGGAGACGGTGCTGCCCACAGCGTGCCCTGAAGCCAGGACCCACGAGGGCAGAAGAGACGGCTGCCGTGCGTGCATCCCAGCAGCATTTGGAGACGGCTCGGGAGCAAGCCGGCACCGCGCGGCCCAGGCCTGTGGGGGCAGCACGGGGGGCAGCACCGGGGACGCTGGCCAGAGGCCTGCCACCTGCCACCTGCCACCCCACTGGCTTGCTGTCCCAGCAGCGGCCTGGTGGCGGTTGTACGGAGCAGGACTGTCCTACGCGCAGGAGGGCGGGCCCGGTGGGCCCGGTCGGGGCTCACAGGCCAGGTGGGCCCTGCACCAGCTACCAATTTACTGCCTCCGCCCCCAATCCACCCTTCCCTGCTTCCTGCTGTGGAGCCGGACCCTGGGTTCTGTGCCCGCTGGTGCCACACAGACCGTGTCCACACAGGGTGCCACGGCTACTAACTCCTGAGACACAGGTTCGCGCCTGACAACGCTCCCTGTGCCCATGTGGCTTCCTGATGACCCGTCCTGCTGGTGGCCGCCACCGCCGTGGGCCCACATCTCCGGGGGGCCGGGCTGTGCCTGGTCCCACGGGCCCCCTCCTTCCCAGTCTGCGCTCCGGCTTTTCACGCGAGGAACTGGGCCGGGATGTGAATTCAGTTGACGTCATAATCCTGCCACACACACCATCCCAGGACCTTCGGGCTGTCGTGGGGTTCTCCGGCTTCTCCGACGGGCCGTGACTCGAGCCAAGTGTTCCGTGTCCCCAGCGGGTCCTCTTCCCGCCCCCCTGAGTGACCCAGGACCCTTGGGAGAGTCTGCGGCACAGAGTCCCCAGTGCCACCGTCACTGCGCCGTCACCGCGCACCGCAGCACGGGGGCCCAGGATGCTGTGGGCGCCTCACAACCAACCATGGTGATAGCTCCTTCGTTCTGCAGTCCCTGCACGCCATGGACGCCCCTTCCCGGGGGCTCAGCCCACAGCAGGCTCGTGCGCGACCCCGCCCACCCCCGGCCGCAGCTTCGGGGTCTCCTGGGACCCCTCTGCATTTGCTGTTTCTGTTATTTCCGCTTTTACCGCCTCCGTGCTTTGCCTCCTGCCACGTTCGCGACTGCTGTGGTTCTGTCACCTGCTTGGATCCCGGTTCGGCTCCGCCCCCCACCGGCGTCTCCTCTCGCCTTCTGCTCATCAGCAAGACCAGCGTCGCAGCCCCCAAACCTCCCGCGTGTGCTGTGCACTCCCGCTCACTGCGGTGCCCCCGGGTAGGAACCTGAGGGACCCCGTAACCCAAATGGCCGACTGCCGGTGCCTCCCAGAGCTCCCGGCAGAGGCTGCGGGGCCCACGCATCGCCCCGGGACCTCCCGGCTCCCGGCTCAGAGCTTCCCGCCTGCCCTTCCCGGCGGTCACTCAGGCACGTGGTGACACCAGGGGACCTGCCGGCCACTTGCCGGCCACCAGCTGTGCTTCCCGGGGCTGACCTGTCTGTCCACTCCTGCGGGCTCGCATGCTGACCGGGCGCAGGGCGGGCGCTCGCCGAGTGACGGGCCCCCGGGCCACCAGCAGGATGGTCACACACCCATGCCAGTGCCCAGTGACAGAGCCACGGGCTCCAGGGGCCCAAAATGGCCTCGATGCGCCTGTGCCCCTTCACCCAGGCCCAGCCCCTAAACCCGCATCAGACCCGAGGCAGCACCTGTCACAGCGACAAGGGGACGGGTGCAGAGCCCACAGAGGGACGGGGCACCAACGGCCCCCCGGCCACCAAGGGGGCACCGGGCCACTTCCCATGAGAAATGCGTCCCCAGGCGGTGGGCACCCCCACGGGGTGGCAGCTCAGGGCCGTGGGGCCGGCTCAGGAGCCAGCTCCCTGCACCGCGGCATCGTCACCTGCCAGGTAAGGACAGTCACCACCCTGACCTCGCTGGGCAGAGAGCAGCACCTGAGAGACGCCGCCCCCACATCACCTGATAACCCCTCCCCCGTCACCCCCTCCCCCCGTCACCCCCTCCCTCCCCATTACCCTGTGACCCCGCCTGTTACCTCGTAGGTGGAGCCGTCTGCGCCCTTCAACACCCCGTGCCCCTGACGCTGGTCCTGGACCCAGTCACCATCATATTTGTCACCGTTCCTGAGGGACAAATGCAGAGCCAGGTGGTGGTGCTGACTCAGACCAGCCCCTCCGACCGGGCCCAGCATGCGCCCCCCCAACACACACACCAGGCCCAGCACACGCCCCCCCAACACACACG
>PVKE010041695.1:0-14055 GCA_004027555.1 Craseonycteris thonglongyai | reverse complement strand
CTACCCAAAAACTTGAAAACCTTAATTCACAAAGGGACATATATCCCAATGTTCACTGCAGCACTGTTCATGGTAGCCAAGTCGTGGTAACAACCAAAGGGTTCTTTGATAGATGACTGGATAAAGAGGTTTTGGTACATTTACACAATGGACTACTACTCAGTGATAAGAAAATATGAAATACAGCCATTTGTGACAAGGATGGACACTGAAACCAGCATATTCAGCGAAGTGAGTCAGACTGAAAGAATCAAGAAACATGACCTCACTCATAGGTAGAATATAAAACTAAAAGTAACAAAGAAACAAAAACTCATGGACACAGTCAATAGTTTAGTGGTTACCTGAGGGTAAGTGGGGATGTGGAGTAAGGATGGATATCAAATAAGTGGTGATGGAAAAAGAACTGACTCTTGGTGGTGAGCATATTAATGCAATGCATAGACAATGTAATGTAGAATTGTACACCTGGAACCTATGTAATTTTTACCAACCAAGGTCACTCCAATTAATTTAACAATTTAAAAAGAAAATAAGAGGAAGATGGGATGGCTCAGCAGGTTAAGCACTCGCTTTGTAGCTCCAGAGACCAAGGATCGAATCCCAGCTCAGGCCCAGGTGGACCCATACGATGAACTGAAGTGAAACTATATGGAAACCTAATGCTGTCAACTATGGAGACTGCTCTGGACCCTCCCCCTTCTCTCTATCTGTCTGTCAAAAACAATAAAAATAAATCTTTAAAAAAAAAAAAAGAAAACCATAGAACAAACAAAAGGATCAAAGACCTATACATAACAACTGAAAAAATAAAATGCATAGAAGAAAACATGGATACTACATATAACGGTAGGTACCTTGTATTCAGAGAGAAATTTATGAATTTGACCTGGAAGGCAAGGGAAATAAAAGCAAAAATAAATGAATGGGACTATATCAAACTAAAAAGCTTCTGCACAGAAAATCATCAACAAAACAATAAAACAAAGAGACAGCCAGACAAATGAGAGAAGATATTTGCAACCAACACCTCCAATAAGGAGCTAACATGCAAAATAAAAAAAATAAAAAAATAAGAACTTGTACAGGGGAAGCCAGGATGGCTCAGTGGGTTAAGCGCTCACTTTGCAGCACTGGGGACCGGGGATCGAGTCCCGGCTCTGGCCCATGCAGACCCATATGCTGAACTGGGGAGTTCCTCCAGTTCAGTTCTCTCTCTGTGTCTGTATCTGTATCTCTCTCTGTATCTCTGTATCTCTGTATCTCTCTCTCTCTCTCTCTCTCTCTCTCTCTCTCTCTCTCTGTCAAAAATAAAATAAATAAATAAAAATATTTAAAAAAGAACTCGTACAACTCGACAACGTAAAAAGAAACAATCCACTTAAATGGGAAGAGGACCTGAACAGACACTTCCTCCAAGAAGACATACAAATGGCCAAATTCATTAGTTATTACGGAAATGAAAATCAAAACCACATTAAAATATTACCTACCTCTCCAGGATGCCGGGATAGCTAAACAGGTTGAGCACTTGCCTTGCCACTGTGAGATCCAGTGATCAAGTCCTGGCCCTGGCCCATTGAAACCCATATGCTGAACTGCTGCACAACTGGCAACTGCCAGGATGGCAGTGAAGGTACTTGCCTCCCATTTGGGAGGCCCCCAACTCAGTTCCTGCTGAGTGGCACCCACATTTACCTGTAGAATGAAACTATCTTACAACTAAAGATTTACAACTATGGAGACTGCTCTGGGCCATCCCCACTTCTCACTTCTCAACTTCTCTCAAAACAATAAGGTAAATCTTAAAAAAAATAAAATAAAATGAGTAGTGTTATATGTCCCAGCAATTCTCCAAGTACCTATCCCCAAAATACCTGAAATCTTTTGTCTGCAAAGACACATGTACCCTCACATTCAGTGTAATATTATTCGCAATGGCCAAGACATGGAAACAAACTGCCCTTAGACAGACGATTGTATTAAGAAGGTGTGGTGCATTTGAATATACACAATGGAGTTATTACTCAGCTATAAGAAAAATGTCTTTTGGGACTACATGGATGGATCTTGAGATTATCATGCTAAGCGAAGTCAGACAGAAAAAAATCAAGAACCATATGACGTCTCTCATATGTGGAATAGAAAACTGAAAGCAACAGGGAGCAAAAGAAAAAATAAACAAATGGGACTATAAAAGACTAAAAAGGTATTTTTACAGCAGAAACAACTGTAAACAAAATGAAGATATACTACAGAATGTGAGAAGGTATTTGCCAATAAGGCATCCAATGAAGAGTTAATATCCAAAATTTGTAAGAAACTATAAATATAGCTTAACACCAAAACATTACTAAATAAATAGGGACACTTTTCCAAAGAGGACTTTCAGATGGCTGACAGACACATGAAAAGATGCTCAATATCACTAAATCATTAGAGAAATGCAAATCAAAACCACAATGAGATGCCAACTTATTGCTGTCAGAATGCCTTCCGTATCAATAAATCATGTAACAGTTAAGTGTTGGAGAGGATGTGGAGAAAAGGGACTCCTGTTACCTTGTTGGTGGGATTGCAAGTTGGTCCAGCCACTATGGAAAACAGTATATAAAGGTTCCTCAAAAAATTAAAAATGCAACTACTTGGGGATGCCAGGATAGCACAAGAGGTTGAATGCTTGCTTTGCAGCCTCCATGTCAAAGGTTTGAGTCCCAGCTGCAGCCCATGAAGACTCGTAAGCTGAATTTGAGTGTGCTTCCCAATGGGAGGTCCCCAGTTCTCTTCCCACTGGGGCAAGCTTCCTATGGTAGGAAGCCCCAGTTTGCAGGAGTATGCTTCCCATGTGGGAGGCTCCCCTTTGGTTTGCGCCCTATGCAGCCCCACATCCACCTGTGTGGATTGAAATTATGTTGAAACTTTGGAGACTGTTCTGGGCCCTCCCCCTTCTCTCTATCGCGCTCTCTCTCTCTCCTTCTGTCAAACAATAAAATAAATCTTTAAAAGAAAAAAAATGGAACTACTTTATGATCCAGTAATTCCACTCCTGGGTATTTATACAAAGAACTCTAAAACATGAAATCAAACAAAGTATGCACCACTATTTTCATTGCATAACTATAGAAATAACCTAACTGCCCATCAATAAATAATTAAATTAAGAAGCTGTGTTACAGTTGCACAATGGTGTAATAAAGGGCCCTCCCCCTTCTCTCTCTCTCTGTCTCAAAAACAAAAATCTTAAACACACACACACACACACACTAAAATAAATCTTTGAAAAATAAATAAATAAAAACTCTTAATATTTTAGGTAAGAACTGTTTTAATTCAACACATAACCAAGAATGATTTACTAACCATTTAAATACCAATCTCTCACAGTGAATTTTGCAAGTTTTTATCAATCCTTGAAACAAACTGTAATTTTAAAGATTTATTTTATTGTATTTGACACAGAAGAGTTAGAAAAGGGAGGGCCCAGAGAAATCTCCAACATTGTGCAACACCAGTTTTTGACATGGTTTCTTTCCACACAGGTGGGTGGGGACCACGCAGAGTGGGAACCAGGCTGGGAGCCTCCTGCATGGGAAGCATAGGTATGTACACAGGCCTGCACAGGCCAGGGCCAGGAGTCTATCTTTGTTGCCTAAAGCTGCAAAGCGAGCTCTTAACCCACTAAGTCATCCCAGCTCCCCCTCACCCCATTGTAGTTTTATAAGCTGTCCTATTGGTTTTTTGTTTGTTTTTTTATATTTGTTTTGCATTTAAATGGATCTATTTCATTGTCTGTTACAATCTTAATATTCAATTTCATTAAAAATGTCCCAGGTACTTAAAAATTCACTTCCTTACACACACACACAAAAACCATGATATTAAACTTATTTGTTAAAGAAACATTAAATGAAGGTTCATACCCATCAAGTATTAAAATCAATGTAAGAGGGGGAAGCTGGGATGGCTCAGAAGGTTAAGCACTCGCTTTGTAGCCCCCAACCAAGGATCGCATCCCAACCCCAGCCCATGCAAACCCATATGCTGACCTGGGGTGTTCTTCCCATGTGGGAGCCCCGCAGTTCAGTTCTTACCCCCAATTCGACCTCTGGCTCAAGTGGGCATGCCTCCCACATGGGAGGTCACCAGCCCATTTCCGACCCTGAACGACCTGCCCACTGGTGTGGACCAAGACCATGTCATCAAAGACTGATGACATACAACTATGGAGAATGCTCTGGGCCCTCCAACTTCTCTCAGTCTCTCTTACCTCTTTCTCTCTCTGTCTCTGTCAAAAACAATAAATGTTTGTTTTTTAAATCACTGCAAAGAATAGCAATACACTTACAAGGAGTAGGTCTGAAAACTAAATGTAAAAGGCCACAATGAAAGCAAGTAGAAGTATAAGAACAAACACTTTAAGAGTTATATAATCCCTTCCTGGTGTTTTTATCTTTGAAATAATAAAAACAGTAGAAGAGGGGAAGCAGGATGGCTCAGCAGGTTGAGCACTCGCTTTGTAGCCCTGGGGACCAAGGATCGAATCCTGGCCCCAGCCTGTATGAACCAATGTGCTAAACTGGGGTGTGCTTCCCATGCAAGAAAAGCCCCCAGTTTGGTTCTTGTCTCCCGCTCCCAGCCCTCCCTTTCAGGCCCTGGCTCAAGGGGGTGTGCCTCCCATGCAAGAGGCAAGAGGCCCTCACCAGCCCAGTTCCCTCCCTGTACACCTCTGCCCAACTGTGTGGAATAAAACCATGTTGAAAAACTGATGACATACAACTATGGAGACTGCTCTGGGCCCTTCCCCTTCTCTCTCTCTGCCCGCTCTGTCAAAAATAATAAAATAAATCTTTAAAAAAAAAAAAAGAACAGGGGAAGCTGGGATGGCTCAGCAGGTTAAAGCACTCGCTTTCCAGCCCCAGAGACCAGGGATCAAATCCTGGCTCCGTCCCAGGCGGACCCATATGCTGAACTGGGGTGTGCCCCCAGTTCAGTTCTTGCCAGGGCCCATGCAGGAGGCTCCCAGCCCAGTTCCTGCCCTGCACAGCCCTGTGCCCACCTGTGGTGTGAAACTATATGGAAAACTAATGTTGTCAACTATGGCGACTGCTCTGGGACCTCCCCCTTCTCTCTGTCAAAAAAAAAAAAAAAAAAAAAAATCACACTAGAAAACATGGGAAAAAAGACATTATACATATCACTTGTCCTACAACTTCATAATCAGGCTCCACCTTTTTCCATACAAGGAAAAGGCCAATACAAACTACTACCCACTGGTGGTAAAACCAAGCCATATAATAGAACACCATCACTTTCGCAAATATAAGTTAGTAATACCTTTCCAGAGAATAACTTGGTATTATGAGCTAAAATCTTATTTAAAAATGTTTATTTGCATGTGTGTATGCCTTCGTCTGCATAATACTAACAATACCTGACTGAATAATTATGAATGGGAAAATTTTTAGAAAGTATGAATATTAGTATTATATTATATTAATAGCACATTAAGGAATAATGGTACTAAATATCCAGTAAGGAACTGTTTTGGCTAAATACATTACTATAAAGAAATTATTATTATTATTATTATTTTTATTGTTTTTTGACAGAAAGAGAAACAGAAACAGAGAGA
Organism: Craseonycteris thonglongyai; assembly: GCA_004027555.1. Taxonomy (NCBI): domain Eukaryota; kingdom Metazoa; phylum Chordata; class Mammalia; order Chiroptera; family Craseonycteridae; genus Craseonycteris; species Craseonycteris thonglongyai. The sequence continues at coordinate 8,423 of PVKE010041695.1, read as the reverse complement.
AAAGGGAGGACCCAGAGCAATCTCCATAGTTGACATTAGTTTTCCATATAGTTTCACTCCACAGGTGGGCACAGGGCTGCACAGGGCAGGAACTGTGCCAGAAGCCTCTCACATAGGCCCCAGCAAGAACTGAACTGGGGGCACACCCCAGCCCAGCACATGGATCCACCTGGGCTGGAGCCGGGATTCGATCCCCAGTCTCTGGGTCTGCAAAGCAAGCGCTCAACCCACTGAGCCATCCCAGCTCCCCCTAAAGAAATTATAAGTTTTAAATTAAAATGCAGTTTAAAAATTTCAAAACTTTTACAGGGATAACATGTTCCACTAAGTTATAAAATAGTTACAAACAACATACAGACTGTAACATAAAATTTTAAATCTAGAAAACATTTATATTGATAAACAGCCTTCGAATATATCAAAACGAAGAGATAAATGAGTCATTAGAGCATTCATAAAATTATCCTGAAGTGGTATATGTTTACCACCAAGATCACTGCAGGGAAATACAGATGTGAACAAAACAACATAGCAACTGCTCTCTCATTTTTTATTTTTTGGTTATTGTAAAGTAAGTCATATGTGAGTTAGATGCCCCTTTGTGCCTTCCACTTGTTGCATTCTGGGAACAATCTGCCCAGGTGACAGCTGGGTATTGACTTCCCTGTCAGCAGAAGTGAACTCGGAATGACCTCGCCAACCTTCCTGCTTGATCGAGCATTGACCCATCAGTGGAATGCATGAATAGAACCCATGAAGTTGCCCCACTGTTATGGTGACCACATCTATGTAGGCTGCCCCTTTGCTATAGTAATCTACAACACAATGACACCACATAAATGAAACACTATTGTGTAAAATCCTATAATAATAGCCCAATGAGCCAGGCATTCATTGGATACCCCTGAAGCCAAGGTGCTGCCTCAGTTCCTCTGCACCTTGGAAACACTCTTTGGATAGGGAGGACTTGCTGTTACTTTATCTCTTACCTTGCTCTACTCTTTCTTTCTTACCTAATATTCCAATAGTGTTTGCTGCCTCAACTCCATCTCAGTGTTAATGGCGAATGCGTATTTGATCTCCACGTTCTGTGGCAACTTAAGACGCAGCCTCTTGTTGCTACAGTTACCTGTTTTCTGAATTTTTTAAACAATGAGTATAAAATCAATAAACTTGTCATTACAGATCACAAGTAATCTAAAAAGTTTTTAGTATATGAGTAAGGAATGATTCATGAATTAAAAGACATAAAAAATTTAAAAAGAAAAATCTGAAGGAAGAGCCTAAGAAAGTTGACAGGGTCAAGAAAAAGATTAAGAATGTTAGAGACCTTAGCATGCTTTGATCATGTCACCCAAAATACAATGAGGCCTTAAAATTAATAGGAAGAGTTTACTGAAAGTGTTCTAGAAGAAATTTTTATTGGATAATCTAAGGTTGCCTTTGAAAATCTCCATTTAAATATAATGTTGATACATATTAACATTTGCAAAAACTTCTGGCCAGCTTTCCACACTATAAACCTATGTTCTCACTGTCTTCACAACATGAAAAGAATGTGATGTAAAGGGAGAAGCAAGATGTAAGAATAATTAGAAATGCAAACAAAATATTCTTTTATATCTACCGAGGTGTCTCCTTGAGGTTGTCAAATCAAATCAATGCATTTACTAAGAACTCTTGGATTCACTGTTATTTCTTTGACATAAAAATAACACTCTCATCAAGATCAGCACCATCTCACAACTAGCTTAATATAAGACTCCAAGAAAATTGTTCCTTTTCTTTTTTCTTCTAATATTTTCTACAAATTCTTTTAAAATTTATTTTTATTGTTTTCTGACAGAGAGAAAGAGAGAGAGAGAGAGAGAGAGAGAGAGAGAGAGAGAGAGAGAGAGAGAGAGAGAGAGAGAGAGAGAGAGAGAAGGACCCAGAGCACTATCCATAGTTGTACATCATTAGTTTTCTAGTTTCATTCCACAGGTGGGCACAGGGCTGTGCAGGGCAGGAACTGGGCCAGGGATCTCCTGAATGAAAAGCACACCTGGAGCGAAAACAGAACTAGGGGCCTCCCACATGGGAGGCTTGTCCTGTTTAGAACCGAGATGAGGCACACCCCAGTTCAGCATATAGGGCCACAAAGGCTGGGGCCAGGATTTGATCCTTGGACCCTAGGGCTGCAAGACAAGTACTCAACCCGCTGAGCTATCCCAGCATCCCTTATTTTTTTCCAAATTCTTGAGTTCTCAAAGCAACCAGAACCTTTTACTTGTAATCTGAACTCATCAATTCCATAATCCAAAAAGAAATAACCATGGGCAAAAATATTTAACTAATCTATGGTATTGCTGCCTCAGCACCCATTTTGTTTTGCCAATTGGCCTTTAGGACCTTAAAACAGTACCTCTCATCTCATTTATCTGTATGTCCTAGTGAACAGCTGGTAGTCGCAAGCATAAGTGTTTGATACAATTTCCCCTACAGCCCTTTTGATAAACAATCTCTCAATCACCCAAAGCCCTTTCAGAAAACTCAGAAGACCCCCATGGTATTTACCAAAATTGTATTCTCTTGAATTTGAATTGATGCATTTAATGTTAGCACAGAACCTCCAAAACATTCCACCCATGGATCCTAATAAAGGTATGTGCCAAGGACTAGCCATTCTCTCTGCATGTTCTCTGCTCAGACCTCCCATATGGTACTAGAATGCATTAACATGTATTTAGTCCAGGACCTATAACAGATTTCTCTACTTAATTTCCTCCTTCCCAGCCCCCGCCCACCTGTGTGGAACAAAACCATGTTAAAAACCATACAACCATGGAGACTGCTCTAGGTCCTCTCCCTTTTCTGTCTCTGTCAAAAACAATAAAATAAATCTTAAAAAAAAAAAAAAAAGAGAATAGATGGGGGATTGGAAGATGACACCTGGGATGGCTCAGCAGGTTAAAAGCACTCTCTTTGCAGCCCCAGGGACCAAGGACTGAATCCTGGCCCCAGCCCATGTAGACGCATGTGCTGAGCTGGGGTGTATTCCCCATGCAGGGGGCCCCAGTTAAGTCCCCACTCCCCAAGCCCAGTTTGGCCCTGGCTCAAGGAAGTGAGCTTCCCATGTGGTAGGTTCTCAGCCCAGTTCCCACCCTGCAGGGCCTCCCACCCACCTGTGTGGAACAAAACCATGTCGAAAATTGATGAGGTTCAACTACGGAAATTGCTCTGGGCCCTCCCTCTTCTGTCTGTCTGTCTGTCTCTCTCTCTCTTTCTCTGTCTCTGTCAAGAAAATAAAAATAAATTAAAAAAAAAAATTTGTAAGTTTTTCTGTGCTTTGCTCCCCTCCCCTCCCTTCCAGTTAGCTTTGACCACTATGTATTCCAATCTTACAGTTCTGCTTACTGGAAGACCAAGCATTGCCTCACAAATTTACAAGACAACCAGACTTGATGACTTCCTAAAACCTAAACTGAAAAACTCATAAAATTTTCCTTAAGATTAACCAACACCTCTTTCCAGGGCCTTATGAATCAACACTAACATACAAAAGCAACAAAGCTGCCATGCCCTCTTGGGTACAGCCCATTCACTGCTAAGCTTCTTGCCTTAAAATAAATTATTTTCTCTTTATTTTGCCTGGTTCCTGTTTGGTCACCTTGTCTCATCCTTCACTTAACAAAGGTGAACCTCACCTTCAGTAAGCGCTATATAGTATTCTTACGTATCTATTATAACATTACTTTGAAAGGTCTGAGTAATTTTCTTTTCTAGACCCTTTGAGGACACAACTGCCAACACCAGGACCCTTCATTGTCATCTTGCTCCCTACATTACCATCTCTATGTCAATGTCCTACACCCACCAATGTAAAAACCATATATGTCTCTTCGTTTTTCTAGTTAACCAATCCAAGAGATTTCCTAAACGCTTTGCTTTCTCCCAACCTCAGTACTCTACCACAAATGAATTTCATTAACCTTCCTTACATCTTTTCCTTTGATTCTCATGTAGAAAATAAGACACAAAACTGTCACTTTTAGAAGCACTTGCTCAGTGAGTTGAGATTTTGTTTCCCAGCAACTGTCAGTTTGGCTCAAAGAAACTCGTAATTTTCAGGTTTGGGCATTCCTTATATCAACAGTTAAATTACTATTACAATTTATGGACTGGGAGTTCATGAAAGTTGCAATTGAGAGTATAGATACACGTTATATGTGCCTAAGTAAGCAGCCTGTCCTATCTTAAATTAAAAGAGAATGTCATTAGTAAAGTACTTGTTTAAAGGGCAGTGTAAGGTTTGACAAAGAAGGAACATACCGAGTTCTGGTTTAGCAAGAGAGTTTATTAGAAATGGCGGGGCTGACACCGAAAGAGGGAAAGATGGAGTTAGCCCCTTCTGGGGGTTGGGAAAGCTTTTTATATTCAGGTATCACAAGAACCAGAAAAGGGAGCTGGAGGGAGGGTTATCAGAAAGTATTAGCATCTTGGTTGGGCGTGTTTAGTGGATAATCTGGCGCCAAATTCCCAACCGACTCAGGGTGGAGAAGAAGGTCCTTGAAGGCTCTTCCTTTTCAGGGAGGCACCAGGGGCTGATGCTTTGTCTTCCTCTCCCACCATCTCACCCTTCAGTCCTAACATTCCAGCCTTTTGCTATAATAGGAGATGGGGCGTTGTTCATTCTTCTGGAGCTGCTTCGTGCTGGACAGGGGTGATGTTTGGGGTCATGGAGGGCAAAAAAGCTGTGGGTAAGGGCCCCAGCTGGTGGTGAGGCGTTGGTAATGAATTTGGAGAAGCATCATTTCCCACAGAGTCTGAGTCGTAGAAGATGGGGACCAAGAGTCAGAATGAGAAAGATAAAACATAAAGAACAGTGGTCCTAAAAAAGAGAGAAGCCAATTAGCCCAGTTAGATTTTGGGTATTGATTCTAAAAATCCTCCTGTCTCTTTCTGATCTTTTGTTGTCCCTCCTGAAGTTTGGCAGCTGCATCTCTTACTGAGGCCTGACTGGTTAAGGTAAAAGCAGCATTATTCATCTAGTTGTAAGATTTGTCCCTGATGATTCTGCAGGGTGACAGCTGCTCTGGAGTCTAATTGGTCTTGTAAGCTTACCAGTGTACAGGTGATTTCGTCCAGGGAGTTTTGGAGATTCTCAGAAAGTGTCTGAAGTAAGTCAGGGAGGCTCCTAGCCCTCTGGCCATAAGATCCAGGCAGCCAGTGATGCCTATGGCTATGAGCAGAGAATGGTATGTATGGCCCATTGGTGTCTGACCAACTGGGTACTCAGAATGGGAAAGATTCTTGGGATGAGACTAGATTGATGTTTGGGGTGAGGTAAATTAGAATGCAAGTTCCCATCCAGTTGGTGGGCAAGCATACCATATTTTCAGGCGTATAAGACGACCGGGCGTATAAGACAACCCCCTAATTTTACAGTTAAAACATACGTAGGTTTAGGCCTATATTCGCTGTATAAGACTACAGCCTCGGAAGTGGGGGGTAGTCTTATACAGCGAATATAGGCCTAAACCTATGTTTTAACTGTAAAATTAGGGGGTCGTCTTATACGCCCAGTCGTGTTATATGCCGGAAAATACGGTATGTAGGTGTTAGTTCCACAGAGAAAGAGGGCCCCTGAGTGAGTAAAGTCAGGGTGGAAAATAGGTGTATAAGGAGTTGGACATTTCAAGGAGAGCGTAAGTGAGGTTGAGAGCCCTTTAAAAGGAAGGAAATGGGCTGAAATGTATATATCCAGGGATAGGGAGAAATAGAAGAATTAGTCCAAGTCAGAGGGGTCCTACTTGGGGAAGACATCGGCATTGTATAATTCCCCATGGGATATTTCCCCTGGGGGTCTAGGAGGTGGACAATGGATTCCCATGGATAGCCAAAGTCCCCCTGGATGTAGGTGTCCCAGAGGAGGGTGAGGAGATGCTAGCAAAAGCAAGGGGTTGGGTGGAGGTGACCATGTGAATTTGTTCTGAGAGGGGTGGGGGTGACCAGCAAACAGAGTAATCACATTGACCATTCATGTGTGCTTGCTGGCTATCCAGAGGCCCATGGGTGCACAGAAAGAATACGGTAATAAAAATCCCTAGAATTATACTTAAAAGGTCTATGTAATCACAGAGAGGATGAGTTATAGCTGTATGGGAGCAAGAGATGATAGAATAGAAAAGGTGAAGATGACTGCAATGAGAAGAAAATTGCCTGGTAGAGCCTTTTTCAATGGGGGGACAATACGGACGCACTTAGCTGGGTATCTAATGTTTCGACTGGTAACTAGGGTCTTCTTCTGGGATTTCAGAGTTGGAGCTTACTTAGTTGGTCTGAGAGGTGAGCATGAGTATTGGAGAGGGGGGCTAGGATGCAGTTTCAAATCCCGGAGCCTCGCTGGGTCCACGCTTTCAACCTAGAAAAGTGAAACCATGGGGCATGACCCAAGACAAGAGTTTAGGAGTTATAGACATAAGTAAAAAAACCCTGAAAGGGTGCAGTCCATTGTGGCTGAAGATCAGTGTGGTGTAAGACTTTTAATAAAACCCAATCTCCAGGGGAGAGAGCCGAGTTCCCTTTTGAATCTTGAGGGCTGGGGGAGAACCTGGTCAGCGTGCTCTGAGAGGAGCTGGTGGACAAGGCTGAGGGTAGGATTATAGTCCTCAACCAGGGAGGATCAAGTGGGAAGGTTTCCAAGTAGGAAGGGTCTGCCATATATGAGTTCGAAGGGACATAGAAAAGTAGGAGTGTGAGGGAGAGCATGGATGTGAAAGAGGGCAATAGGACCAAGTCCAGGGGCTTTATTGCTCTAGGGAGAGTTTAGAACAGGCAATGCCATAAATGAGTATGAATAGAAAAAAAAGGCTAAGAATGAGGTCAATAGTCAGAGGGCAAAAGACAGAGATGTATATTCTGCTGTGCTGTAAAGGTGTAAATCTAGTTTCTTGTGGTGTAAACAAAGTTTGTTGTAGTGCCTAGTCTGATGAGGCTTTTGAGGCAAAAAGACATTTAAGGACCAAGGCTGTACTCTAGGACATATGAGTAGACAGTTTTTCCACAGATGAGAAACCATCTAGCAGGCAACTTGACATGTACATTAGCATAGCCAATTGTGATTGTGGAGCTGCAATTTAGAGCTATATCATCTGAGACATTAAGCCAATGGTTAACATAGCCAGTAAATATCATACAATCTTTCTGGGGGTCATACTAGAGATCTTGAGAGAAAACATGGCTCAGTCTTTTGTGGTAACCATGAGAACCCAATTATAGGTGTCAGAATAAGAAATAGGCTTATTAATAAGTTGGCTTTATATAAGGGATTTGTATTTTCCCTAAATATCTAGATCTTATTAAGCTCATTGACTCCTTTTAGTCTGACAGTGATTACAGTTCTCAGGAGCAGTCTAAAGCAATGGGAAGTAATTGGAGGTAGGGCTTAGAAATGCCCTGAGAAAACCTTTCTAGAGTTCTTTTTAAAGTCTGAATGTCTTGTTCTACAATTTGTCTGAAGTATAAGCTTTTGGTAAGAAACAGACTGAATATCAGCCCAAGTCTAGGGGCTCTATTTCTACAATCGAAAGGTTCTGAAAAATAGGTCCAAAGTGAGTGGTTGAGACAGAGTAAACTGCTCTATTATTAGTCATAAAATTAAGAGGCTTATCTGCCACATCACAGGTACCCATATGTTTTCCCCCATTATTACAGTGGTCTTCTTGGGAACTGGTGCCAAAGGTCTTGGCAGCTGCCGGGACATACCTTGGCAACTCCTTCCTGAACTGGAACAAGTGTGTGGGGGATAGGGGAAAGTTAAAGCAGGCAAAGAGGCAGAAGTAGGTGGAGAGGCAGGTGAGGAGGGAGCAGACAAGGTTCCTGAGGTTCCTAGGTTGTCGTTGTCCTCTGAGGATGAAGGGACAGAGTGGGATGATGAAGAGACAGAGGGAGTGGATGCACAGGGGGGAGGGAGAGGCAGAGGTCCCAAATCGCTTGGGTCTACAAGGGAGGGTTCCTTGGGAGTAGGGGTTAGTGCAGGTTTTGAATCAGTCAAAAAAAATTGGAAGGTAGACCAAGATTCAGAGACAGTCAAGTGTGAAGGGTGAAGGGAGATCAGGGAGTTCTGTGAAGAGAAGGAATCTGAGTCCAGAGTGTCCTGAGGAAGTATGAGGTAGAATCAGGCTGTGGGATGTAGGAAGAAGCAGAAGTCAGAGAACAACTGTAATTGGTTGGATAGAGATTTGGGGTAAGATGATGAAGGGGGCTTAGAGTGAGCCAGGAAGATTTGAACGGTGGAGTAGAATTTGCAGAGTGAAGGAAGAGAGCGAAGAGAGCAAGGGAAGTCAGAACCGAGGGATTTTTTTGACCACTTTCCATTGTGGCGACCTAAGTTATGAAAGTCAAAACTATCAATTTTGTTGTCTGATTCGTATTGGGGCCAG
>PVKE010041694.1:0-14054 GCA_004027555.1 Craseonycteris thonglongyai | reverse complement strand
AAAAAGGAACCCTCATACACTGCTGGTGGGAATGTAAATTGGTATAACCACTATGGAAGGCAGTATGGAGATTCCTCAAAATATTAGGAATGGAATTGTCATATGACCCAGCAATCCTTCTACTGGGTATCTACCCCAAAATCCTGAAAACCTTAATCCACAAAGATATCTGTACCCAAATGTTCATCGCAGCACTGTTCACGGTGGCCAAGTCATGGAAACAACCAAAGTATCCTTTGATAGATGACTGGATAAACAAGTTGTGTACATTTACACAATGGACTACTACTCAGTGATAATAATGAAATATGGCCATTTGTGACAACATGAATGGACCTTGATATTATTAAGAGAAATAAGTGAGACTGAAAGAATCAAGAAATATATGACCTCACTTACAGGTGGAATATAAAACTGAAAGTAACAAAGAAACAAAAACATAGACACAGTCAATTGTTTGGTCGTTACTTGAGGGTAAGCAGGGAGGGGTGAGGGAGAGTGGAGGGGAAGAAGTTGGGAGTGGGCACCAGATATGTGGTGATGGAAGGAGAGCTAATTCTGGGTGGCAAGCACATAATGCAATACATAAATGATGTAATGTATAGTTGTACACCTGGAAACAATGTTGCCAACCAATGTCACCACAATAAATTTAACAATAAAAAAAAAAGGAAAAAGAAAAAAGAATAAAATAGCAAAAAAAAAGGCAATAAGAATTCACAGCAATAATTTACAGGTTATTATAGGAAATTGAGGGAGTAAAGTGTTTCTTATTTTTAAAAATATGTATTAAAAATTCAATAAATAAGGGATTCAAAATTAAAAGAAAAATTAATATGTAGTTGAAGAGCAATTATTATGACCATGTTCTATATATTTAACTCATTTCAAGATGATGTCTCCCTCACCTTTACAAGGACGCTACTTTAAGAACTAAGCCCTTTAACTCACTAAATAGCCACCTCCATTCTGATGACTCCTACGTTGCTACTTGGTAGTAACTCTGACCTTCATCCTAAATCCAACCACCTACTTTGAATTACTACTTGGATTTCTTATTAAGCACATCAAGGCAATATGTCTAAAAATGAACTCACAATTTTCCTCACCCCACAGGCTTAAGTCCTACCTCAGGATTTCCTATCTTGAGGAATGGCTCTACCAATGTTGATAGCAACTGTTGTCCAGGCCAAAAATCTGTCTCCTTTGTGTATTAATGTATCTCCTATATCCAACACAATGCCTGACACAAAGCTGATACTCAGTATTTATTAAATGATTATTGGATATTTTCATGGCAACTGCCATTAAATCAGACTCTCAACTCAATCATAGACCAAAGAAAGCAATTATGGTTTATCTGAAACTCAAGCAAATCTTTACAGGCTCTTTCCATCATGCCAAGTTACCACTATTTACTCAAACAGTTGAATGCCTTCTAAAATTCCCATCATTACTGTGCATCAACATGCAGTTAAATGAATGGATTGATTATAATTTTCTCTGCTCTACCAAATTTCTACTTCTCATACTGTGCTTCATGAATGTGTTACTGCCGGAAAATGAACAGTGTGTATTCAGGGCATTTAACAGCAAATTGGAGTGAAATGTTGATATCTTTATAGGAAAGATTTCTTTGCACTAAGCATTTTTTTTGAAATAAAATTGTGTCAGCAGACTGAAATTACATGCAAAATTATCTAAGCTATTCACATATGATAGGCAGTCACACTTTGCAACAGATGAAGCTTTCAAAATACAGATGAAGCTGAGTAATATTAACCTCTGGTCTAATTACTACCAATCCAAGTCTCTGTTCATGGTTAAAGGCATAAAATGCAAACCATTATGTTACACAATAAATAGTATGAGACATCCAGTGGCAAAGGAAGACACTATTATAGTCCTGACTGCATATATGGGCAAGTTGTTGCATTTCATCTACTGTTTTAAAGACTTACTGAGTACTTAATGCAATATGGGATGCATTAGTCCTGGTCCATTACTCTTCTTTGTATAGTACAAGCAGAGTAGTACAGACTTTGGAGGGACTAAGGAGCCTACTTCTGAGTTTTCATGCTTCAGACCACCTTAATTACATTAAACAGTTGTCAGGGAACTAAATCTGTTGGAAATATACCACTAATTGTCTAGCCATCATACCTTGAGGGCAAACAATATAATTCTCATCACCTACTCTGATTCAATCATTTTCAGCTCATGCTTTTGACTTTTCAACAAGATCCTGAAAAATAATGAAATCGGCATGTGGATTAGAACTCAGTAGATACTCCTTCCATTCTAAAAACAAAACAAAACAAACAAGAAACTACTGTGCCCATTTGAATAATTCCAAAATTTTAAGTAAGAAAAATTTTCATAGTTAGGCAAGAGTACCTCTTTTTAGTTAAAATGTTACCACATTCACTCTTTACTCCTTTCTAGAACAAAAATAAATATATTTCATGACAATAATAGCTAACATTTATTGAGCACTTACTATGTGCCACGTACTTTACTTCAGTTTTTCAACCTTGGCACTACTGACATTTCGAACCTGATAATTCTACTGTGGGATATGCATTTCAAATGTTTAGTAGCATTCCAGGCCTCTACCCTCCACACTCACACCTAGTTGTAACAAAAATGTCTCCATAAATTATAAATGTTCCATGGTGGCCAGGCTACTCCTAGTAAAGAACTACTGCTTTACACATATAATTTGTTTAATTCCCTAAACAAATTCATGAGGTAGTACTATTCTCACCATACAGGTGAGAAAACGGAGTGACAGATTTAATATCTTGCCTAAAATCACAGTATGTAGATACAGCTGGTATTTGATTCAAGATAGTCTGACTCCATAGCCCTAACTCCTAACTGCTGCCCTCGGAACATGACCCCATTCTGACTTCAGGGCTTCATGAGAAGAGGCATGTTAGATCAGATTCCCTTCTAGAGTTATTAAAAAGGAATTGGTTCAGCGATGAAATCAGGGACTAAAACTAACTTGAAAGTGGGGAGTAAGGTGTTCACCTGACTATGTATAACTGGGTCATGGTAACTGAAAGAAGACATTTTAAAAATGGAGGATTAGCCATGTACAAAGTTTTAAAACCCACAGCTTAATAACTTTCTTCTACCACCTAAGTCATTTTTAGTTTGGTAGAATAGATGCTGAGTATAATTTAAGCACCTCCTCTCTTAACAAAAATATCTGGCCCACCAACCACCATAAAATTCTCACCACTATATTCCCTCCTTTAACTGGAGATTAATACCTTTCAATTAAGAGAATTTGCAGATGACCCTTGTTAAAACACTATTAGACATATTAGGCTGTTAGTCTCCATTTAAGTAAATTTATCAAATCAGTGAGTCACTTAGCAAGCCATTAGAAAGTACATTGCAAAACAGGAAAGTTGTGATGGCCCAGTCAGGGGCAGAGGAAATCTGGTTACAAGGTATTTTGCAGAGAAGCCACATGTGGGTCTTGTAGCTCAGTGTGGGGCACACAGGGTAGGCAATGTGCTAGGCAGTGGACAGGTGGCCAACACTGCAGAGAAGTCACGGAGAGTCACTTACAGGAAACTGCCTCCTTTCTGTCCTTCTTCCCAGTTCCCTATATGACAATCTCTTATCCCTATATTTAGAGTTCTTCCTTTGAAATGCAGATTGGTCCTAGGCTATCTAAAAAGGCTGCACCTGATAACAAACTATGAGGTCTAAACATTTCCCCAAAAGGCATTGCTTTTTCCTGGAATCAGCTACCTATCCCAACTGTTGACAAAGCAGAAATTAAAAATAACATGTAATATTGAATGTCAACTATAGTTTAAAAAAACATGTATATATGGAGGGGCCAAAAAAATGCATACACATTATAAGAAATGTTATCTATGTATTACTTTTTGAAGTTGAATTCAATTATGGTAGTGTGTGCAGTATGTTTGCACAAAAGATGGCTTTAATCAAATAAATGCTAGCATCGCCAGGGACAGTAAAAAAAAATGGCAGAAGCACAATTATCATTCAAGGAGCACAAGACCATTTTTAAGTGGTAGTTGACATTTGAGAACGTTGTAGATGTAGTGACAATGGAGGCATGAGTATGCAACAGAACATTCAATAAAGCATAACTGCATCCATTTGTGATAAGCTTGAGACGCATAGTAAACTAAAGCAGCATGCGCAGTGATACAATTGGACACTTTGGTCAAGTGTAATTCAATTCAACTTTGAAAAGTAATACACAAAACACATCTCTTAAAATGTGTATACATTTTTTTTGGCATTCCCAATATATATATAATGGGATGTAATAGGAAATATAGTCAATAATATTGTAATAGCTATGTAAGGTGTCAGATGGATAGCAAACTTGTTGGGGTTATCACAGTGTGAGGTGTGTGATTGTCTAATCATTATGTTCTTTTGTACACCTGAAAATAATTTTTAAAAAAGTTCAAATTAAAAAGAAATGGGCCAAGTTCTATTCAAGAATGTAAGGCTTTGCAAGTCAGTTCCAAAAAAAAAAAAAAGGAAGAAAAATAAAGTTATTATAGTAGAAATTTTTTTAATGTGTTTTTATTTATTTTTGACAGAGAGAGATACAGAGACAGAGACAGAGAGAGAACTGAACTGGGGGAGCTCCCAGTTCAGCACATGGTTCCGCGCGGGCAGGGGCCTGCTTTCAATCCTGGTCCCCGGTGCTGCAAAGTGAGCGCCCAACCTACTGAGCCATCCCAGCTTCCCCATTTATTTTATTTTATTTTAATATTTATTTATTTATTTATTGTTGTTTTTTTTTTGACAGAGAGAGATACAGAGACAGAGAGAGAACTGAACTGGGGGAGCTCCCAGTTCAGCATATGGTTCCGCACGGGTCGGGGTGGCTTTCGATCCTGGGTCCCTGACGCTGCAAAGTGAGCGCTTAACCCACTGAGCCATCCCGGCTTCCCCGAAAATATGTTCTTGAGATAAAGTCTTATATTCTTTTCTTAGCTTCTGGACTGGTCCAAGGTGGTAATCTAGACATCCAGTGGTTTAGATAATGGATGTCAGGCAGTCTCGACAAGTGAACATTCTTCCCTAAGTTCTTCAGAGGGTTATCTAGAAGAGATACAGATATATATCTGTATCTCCATGCATTGACACATAAATGAAAAATTAAAAAGTTTAAGTTCCCATGCTAAAGCAAGGATACAGTCGTTTCTTCATATCCCACCCTACTTCATTTTAGTAATTTAACAGCTTGACTATAGTGACTCCACTTTATGTCTTTACTTTTTACTCACTACTTTAATGATAGATGGATTTCTATGTGTAGGAAACATAAGCCTGAATTTGCAATGTACATGGCTTTTCTTTGGTCCTGGTTTCCTCAAACATCTAATAGAACACAAAATTTCACCATCTTTAGTGAGACAAGAGACTTCAGGTGACAGTGTGCTATTACTCATTGTGGATGTCATCCTTTGGGCAAGAAAGTCTTCCCTTTCTGTCTCATGTAGGGAGACAAGAAGGAATTCCATTCTCCCCTCCACCCCCCATTACCTCTAAATAAGTGCAAGTAGACAACTACTCGTTCTCTTTAATCCGGAAAGTGTCAGATAATCACATTTGTGAAAGGCTTCCAATCTGAGAGTGCCTACTATGAGAATTTTTCTTCAAGAAAGGAATGAAAGAATAAAATGCCAATGAAATTTAAACTAGACTCTATAATTAAGCACTTTAAATCTGCTCAAAATAATCTTCAAGCATTCATATGCTAATATAAACTTCTTCAAAAATATGGAGACAAGAAAATCAGACCCAAGGTTCAGAACTGATATAATAGAAAAACTTTTATTGTGGAACTTTAAAGGCCAATGATTAAAACAAGAAAAGAAAACCATCATGTAGATTAAAAGGCTAGGTGGATTGGATAATTGCAAGAATGACCAGATAAACCTCATATAAGCATACTAGTTATCAAGTAGGCCTATATCTGAACTACCTTGCCTTATGAAAAAAAGCAGGGTGAAAGATTAGCATATACAAGCTTGGATTAAAAAAAAACTTCTATTTATTATATTTTGCAACTATGATCTTTTAAAACAGTGGCCTTCAGAAAACCTGCTTTGGCAAGCAACTGCAGAGGCTCCTGCGGAGAGGAAGTGAAAAGACTGGGCTTATATACAAGGGCTGCTGGCACCTTCAAAGCGCAGGGGATAGTTCACAGCAAAATGTAGCCCTAAGTAAATGGGTTTCAGGCAATTTCAGTGTTAAGATAACATCATTAAGAGTAGAACAGATTGTGCTCAAACCCTGCTGTTTATAATTAACACGTTGCTTCCAAATACTCCAGGGTCCCTGGTAAATAGTCTTCTGCTCACATCCACCCAGACCAATCAGAGTATATTCATCAGGTTCCATGCTGGGCCAGCACCTGTCTGGACAAATCCAATAGAGCCAAAGAACTCCTCTCCCTGGCCAGCTAAGTAGTTGAATGAACACAGCTTGGCTTAGTCATTGTCACAGTGTCCATATGGCTTTGAAGCTTGTTTTCACAAGAAATCATACAAGTATTTTATTATGTCAAAGTTCACCGTCCTATAAACAAAAACAGATAATATGTTAGCATCCTCACCCTCCAGATTGTGCAGTTTTGTATGTATGACTTGGGGAAGTATATGCAAAATAATCCTACCATGCTATCAAAAGCACCATGATAGGATTGACATTAATTTTTCAAAATGTCTCCAGGAAAAGTTTCTTTAAAGTTTTTCGCCCTCCCTACATAGTTTTCTTTTCTAAAAAAAGGAAATGAAATTAGAACTATTCAACATTTTGTATTTCAATTATATTACAGAAAGTTTAGATTTCATTTGAAAGCTATTTGCTTTTCGTCAAATAACCAGAATAAAGTAATTAGATATGCAAAAGTATTTAAATCTTCTATGCTTCAGAACATTGTTTATCTTCCAAAACACCTGCTTTATCATTATATAATGCATAGCTCATCTGTCCTCATTTGTAGTTTTCATTCTTTTCAGTCTTAATATTGGCTGACCTGTTAGTGTATTGTAACTGAATCTGTATAATCCAAGAATATGATACAACAGACGATGTGAATGTATATTTTTGTACTCTGATGGCAGGCAGAATAAAATAGCAGAAAGAGAGAGACATATAATTATTTTCCTTTCTCCAAACTCATTCTTCACTATAAATATTCAAACTTGGAGGTTTATTATTTGAATAAATGGTCAAAATAATTAGATATAATGATCTAGCAATAAGTATAAAATTAAAGCCTGAAAGTATTCAATTCTGCAAAAATAATCATCCATGTGAGAATAGCCTTTTAAAGATTCTCTAATTGCATGCTCTTATTTATTAAACCATCATCAATTCATGTTTTTGTCTATCATTTTGTAATACATTTCCTCAAAGCATTTATAAGTAGATGACTGACATATCAAAAATTTTTTTTTTTTTTTTTGGAATGGAGAATTATAAATGCTGCTTATGAAAACACATTTAAAAATAGCTCAAATGGGATGCTATGGCTATTATCCTACCTAATGGTGTACTGAAGAATACCTTAATTGTTTCATTACAACAGTGCCCATCTAAAGAATATCTAAACTCTTCAAATGACATAAAAACAATCATGTTATCACTCTCAAACAGGCACTAAAAAAAAATAATCTCATTTCAGTCATAAAGACACAAAAAGGTATACTTATTGTATTATAAAGCTATTTTATTTTTACATTTTTCTTTCATTCAACTCTAAAACCACCCCCACCCCCCACCCCCAATTTACTGGCAACAAGTTACCAATAACAAATCACTTGTGAAAAAAAAAAATCATGATATTGGTTAAACGATCTTTTGTAGAGGGTCTCAGAAGAAAATAGACAATTTTTAACCACAGGCAAAAAGGGACGTGGGATTTGTAAATCTCTTCAGGTACATTTCCCCATAATGAGTTTGGGTCTTCAAAGTTTATAAACCTAAAGTAACAAGGTAAAGTGGACTTAATGTTAAGCTTTACTGTTTTTATTTTTGACATTGTGTGAAAAAAAAAATGTTTAGAAGAAAGTAAGATTAAAACAATTTAAATTCCAATAGCATACAAAGTGATCAATATGAAGAGATACAGTATTAAGAGAAAAGGACAAAAGAGAATTGTAACTATGTTGTGATAGCTAAGAAGAAATGTTAGTACAATGGACTAAAAGTAGAAGAAAACAAATGAAAAAACTATGACTTGTAAGTCATATGACTTATTTTATTCAGTAATTTATTTGTGTAACTATAGCATAGTTTGTGCAATAAAGTTTTCTTTACTAGAAAGAATGGACTGACGTAAAAACACTAAGCAATTTAAATGTATTCATTTATAAAAGCTTAACTATATTCTATTTCTCCACTTTGTACTGGGAAGTATTCAAGAAAATTGAATAATACAAATACAGTTAAAATTTCTGGAATTAAAAAAAAAATTTTTAAAACTAAATTAATCAGGAACTATATGTAAGATCAATCATTCCTTTAAGAAACATTTACTGCCCAAGATGTATGACTACCTTCCTTCCTTTATCATCCATCCCTCCATTCTTCAGTATAAATGGATGACTTTCCAACTAACTCTCACACATATTATTCTAAGATATGACATAATTTGATAGGACAAGCTTGTCCAACCTGCAGATCAGGGAAGCTCTGAATGCAGTCCATCACAAATTTGTTAACTTTCTTAAAACATAAGGAGATTTTTTTTTTTTTCAATTTATTTTTTAGCTTATCAGCTATCATTAGTGTTAGTGTATTTTATGTATGGCCCAAGACAATTCTTCCAGTGTGGCCTGGGGAAGTCAAAAGATTGATGAACACCCTGTGATAGAATAACCCCAGGGCAACATGCAACACAGTCCAAACATAACTTTGTACCTTAAGACATAGAGACAGACAATTCACTTTAAAGACACTCTTATTAAAGGGAGTTATATACTCTGAAAGTGTTTCCTCTGGTTTTTCATGGCTTTATATACATGTTAGATTCATATAAATACAATTATAACATTTTGGATAGTTTCTATATACTACAGGAGATTCTCTCTCTCATAGGACCCAATGAATTATTTTCTAAACTAAACATTTCCCTAGAAAGAAACTGGATAAACAAAAAGTGTTGGTGGCAATTTACCCAGGATTAATTCTTAAATTAGAAGTTAGAATATTTTAATACAAATCATATGGGATATATCTAAAGATTTAATTTAGCCATTCTCTTTTTATGTCACTTTGTTGATTCTTTTTTTATATATAAGGCTTAAAGATTTATTTTTATTGTTGTTGTTTTTTTAAATATGGAACGCTTCACGAATTTGCGTGTCATCCTTGCGCAGGGGCCATGCTAATATCTGTATCGTTTCAATTTTAGTATATGTGCTGCCAAAGCGAGGACTATTTTTATTGTTTTTAACAGAGAGAGAGATACAGAGACAGAGAGCAGGGGTAGAACAGTCTCTGTAGTTGCAAATCATTGGTTTTTCCACAGTTTCAGTCCACATGTGGACATGGGGCTGCACAGGGCAGGAACTGGGCTGGGGTCTCACCCCAGTGAGAACAGAACTGGGGGCACTCCCAAGTTCAGCATATGGGTCCGCACGGGCCAGGGATTCAATCCTTGGTCCCCAGGGCTGCAAAGAAAGCTGGATACACACTGAGCAATCCCAGCTTCCCCATTGTTGATTCTTTTAAACACTGAAATACTTCTTTCTCATGGGATACTATTTTACTTCCTTTTATTTGGTGGGTAGTTTGAGTACTTTTTTAGTTTAGTGCTTCTGACAACTTGTAACCATACAATTTTAAATTGCAATCTTAAATTATCTTGTGGTATCTCCCATTGGCTATGAAGGAAAAGAATGTTGGAAACATAGAACTACCATTCACATTAAGAACAGTCCATGGACAATACTAAATCAACATCTCAGTCATCTGTTACCTGCCTTCTCCCATACTCTCCCTCCATAGTCTGTGCTCCCTTTCTGGGACGAGCCAGTCTCTAATGGCTTCTTTGTCAAAAAACAAAACAAAACACAACACTTCCCACTGTTGCTTGCTCAATAAAGTTCTCTATAATCTCTACCTCTTCCATGAATTTTTTTTCTCTTCTGGGCTTAACTGAAAGCTGGCTCCCTTAGAAGGACCAACCCTTCTCTTTCGCTCTTTCCAATGAGGTTAGACTTTGTTTCCCTTCTAGTCCTGCTATGTAGGGCTGGTGTCCTTGTACAAAAAGCTCTGCTCCTCTGAAACTCAAACCATTCCATAAACCACCCTTTATCTCCCTTATCACCATCTATTAATCACTGAATAATGTAGCACTCAGCTTAGTCTTCCTTTCCATACTAAGATCTATATAAGCCTAAATGACCTCACCACACATGTGTCCTTTTTACCTCTAGTGGCCTTTTCTACTATCATGATCCATGATCACTCAGAAATGTTCTAACTCTAAAAACAAATTTGGACATTCTACCCTCTGGCCTCCAATATCTTCTTTTAAGCTATCAGGAACACCTTGAAACAACCTGTTCACAAATTCCTTCGCTGTCTCTAGATTTACAAATACTTACTGGGTACCTAAATGCCAGACAGTGAACTATTAGCTTCACTCTACTGGCTTTACTGTCTTCCCTTCCAAGCTTAGACTCCACAGTTCATCACTTCAAGTGCTCACTTGCTAGCATCCAGATTTCATCTGACAAATCATGTGATTTCAATGATAATCTTTCTGCTGTTTTAGTACCTAGCATATGGAATACTGTTGGAGAAGATCACAAGTTTCACAGATTTGTGCCACCGTAAATTCAAGGTCAAGAAACTCAACTGGGACCTCAACACTCTCAGCAAGTTGTTTTCCTTGTCAGTATTTTCTTCCATTCCCCACAGCAATTATTTCAAATATCCATATTCCTCACAAAAAGCTACATTTTTAAATATTTATTTTATTGTTTGAGAAAAGGTGTGTGAGAGAGAGAGAGAGAAGGGGGAGGGCTCAGATCAGTCTCCATTGTTGTACATCATTAATTGTGACACAGTTTTATTCCACATAGGA
Source organism: Craseonycteris thonglongyai (assembly GCA_004027555.1). Lineage (NCBI taxonomy): Eukaryota > Metazoa > Chordata > Mammalia > Chiroptera > Craseonycteridae > Craseonycteris > Craseonycteris thonglongyai. The sequence goes on along the minus strand of PVKE010041694.1, from coordinate 2,938 downwards.
AGATGTGGGGCTGCACAGGGCAGGAACCAAACTGGGGACCTCCCAAATGGGAGGTAAGAATCTTTACTTGCCATCCTGGTGGTTACCAGTTGTGCCACAGTTTAGAAAATCTGTTTTCAAGGGCTGGGGCTGGGATTCAATGCCTGGACCTCAGGGTTGCAAGGCAAGCGCTCAACCTACTGAGCTATTCCGGCATCCCCATCAAACTGCTACTACTTCTGTCCCTAGTCTTGGTCTCAATGTTGTTCCCTCCTTTACAGGTAAAATAGAAGCCATTAGATCAGAATGCCCACAACTTCTTGCCACCAAACCTCCACATTAGGTTCCATTTGAATACTCCTTTTCCTCTTGGTAAAGTGCGGAAGGATTCACCTCTCTCATCAAGGACTATTTCTTTCAACACGTTTGTAAATTTCGTGCTTATATACCATTTCGAAAACTTAAGATTTTAATCTCTCTCTGTTATATCATTAATTCTCCCCTAGCAGTCCCTTCCCATCAGTATTTAAATTATGCTCAAACTGTTAAAAAACAATAACCCTCTCACAACTCCACAACCCCTTCAGTAGGTAATAATCCTCTCTACTTCCTCTTTATGGTAAAACATCTAGAAAATAGGCTCATGGGGACAGGATATAGATCTGTTACATTTGTTGTGATAGCTCCCACTAGCACAGTGGATATAATGGGCAACACAATAAATGTTAAATGAATAAATGAATGAAAGCATTCTATCTGTTGCATCAATTTTCTTATAAATACCACTCAAATACACTGTAATCTGACTTTCACCTCACTCTGTTCCTGCTAAAGTTACAAATGATTTCTTTATCATTAAATTGGATGGACTACACTTTATTTTTTGCCAGCAATTGACACTTTTGACCATTATTTCCTTTCTTAGGCTTTCCTACTACTTCTCCTATATATATACAACTTTATAACAGCTTAACTGTATAATGGTTTGTTAGTTTGTTGTTTTACAAGAATGTACTATAATGTACCAATTCATTTCCTTATTTTGGTCATTTAGGTTGTCCTGTAGTCTAATTGTTGGTTCTCTGCCACAGGTGGCTAGAACTAGGCCTATCTACCTCTCCTTTGGTAACTATCCTTGGGCTCTACTCTCTCCAACAGGTCACCATTTAGAATTAAACTTTGTCTCTTTAGCTCCCTTCTTCTTGTTGCCCCAAAAGACAAACCTACAATGGTTACCTTTCATTTAAAATTTTACTGCTAAATACTGTAAGAAAACATGCAATATTTATATATGTAGCATATACAGTAGACTCTCTGTTAACTAGACCTCAAGCTACTGGCACTCCCGAGCAACTGACATTCTCAAGCAACAGGCAAAAAAATCAAAGAAATAATACTACATTTATCCAGCATTGGTGCCGGTTAACTGAGAGTCTACTTACATTTATCTGGCATCTACCAATCCCCATGGAGTTGGTTAACTGAGAATCTACTGTACTAAGTTTAAAAGCATTGTACTAGGTTTGAGGTATAGCAGTGATTAACACAAACAGTCTGTTTTGAGCTTCATGAACTTACACCATAGAAGGAAAGATAAACTCTAATTACTGAATTAATGAAAACTATAAGAATCAGAAGCCAACAATGAGACCTGCATAATTGTGTGTGTGGTGGGGGATGATGGTGGTCATAGTATGTTTGAGAAGGCTTCTTCAGCAACTAAAGGAGCAGAGGAGTTGAAAAATGCTGCATACACAAACATGGAAACTACAATGGTGAATATGAAGAAATGAAAAAACCAGAGAGGTTAAAGGGAGTAGACTTGTATGACAGAAATGGCTATGTACAAAGCCTGGGGCCAGAGAGATCATCAGAGCCTTGATGGCTATTTTAAAGATTCTGTTTTTATCCCAAGAGTTATGAAAAACTACTGAAGACTTTTAAATAGGAGGGTTACATTAAATTTTTTTAAGATCATTTTGGCTACAGCATAGATAGATAACAAATTATAAGGGGAGAAAAGCAAACAGAAGCCCAGTTAGGAGGCTACTAGAAAAGAGTAGTTTTGGCTTAGTTTAGAGGAATAACAGTACAAATGATAAAAGTGATTTGGAGATATATAAGAGAAACTTGGTAGTCTCAAAAGGGCTAATGCTTAGATATTGGGAGTGTGAGAGACAGCAATGTCAAGAATGACTCCCAGGTTTCGGGCCTCTGCAACACGGCAGACCACAAGTGATGACTGCTGAAATAGGGAACACTGGCGGAAAGCCGGATCATTCTATTTTTTTTAGCAGGTGGAAGTAGAGATTAGAATACCTTAATTCAGTTTTGGACATGTATTGATGCAGCTTAGAAACAGCCAATAAAGGTCAGGAATTACAGAAGGTCTGGCCTTTACAATTGCGGAGTTATTAATATATAGATGGTTGATGAAGTCATGGGTATAGCTAAAACTGCCTTAAAAAAAATGTAATATCAAAAAAAGGCCATGCCTCAAGGATCAGCTACATTTAAAGGTCAGGTAGAAAGGATAAGCTGGCAAATGAACTTTAGGAAAAATAGCTAAAGAATAAAGAGGAAAACCAGAGACTGGAATTACAGGCTTTAAGAGAAAATAGTTTTAAGAAAGAGAGAGCGGTGAAGCCAGGATGGCTCAGTGGGTTAAGCGCTCACTTTGCAGCCCAGGGGACCGAGGATCAAATCCCAGCCCTGGCCCATGTGGACCCATATGCTGAACTGGGGAGTGCCCTTGGTTCAGTTCTCACCAAGGTGAGACCCCGGCCCAGTTCCTGCCCTGTGCAGCCCCACACCCACCTGTGGAAGGAAACTATGTGGAAACACCAATGATGTACAACTATGGAGACTATTCGGGGCCCTCCCCCTTCTCTCTGTTTCTGTATATCTATCTCTCTCTCTCTCTCTGTCAAAAACAATAAAAATAAATCTTAAAAAAAAA
>PVKE010041693.1:0-14056 GCA_004027555.1 Craseonycteris thonglongyai | reverse complement strand
AAAATGATCACAGCAGGCTCCTGAACATAATAGCCTTTTCCAGGCCTCTTTGCAAACCATGTGTCTACCCTCATGATTTAAAACATAATAAATGATCAATCCAAAGGAGGTTAAAAATCTAGCCCAGTAGCTAAAGAGCAAGCATCAGAAGTGACAGGAACACAAAACACTTTGGCACACTCACAATTTTCCATAGTGCTCACCGTTGCTGCCCCACCCAGGGCACTCCTCAACACTCACTTAAGGCCAACTCTGGCCCTCCTTGTAAATAACTTCATATTCCTTAAGAGGTCAAGTTCTACCATTCTGCATTGACAAGTGACATAACTGCTGAGATCCCGAGTGCTTTGGAAGAGGAGACTGTTTGCGCAGAAAACTTGGGTTTGTATTTGCTTGTTTGTTTTTGTTTACTTGTTTAGTTTGAGTCCTAAAAGAGGCTAACCAGAAGGTTTCTCCACCTAGCCTATTCTGACACTTCAGATATTTGAGACTGAAATCTCCATACTATTAATATTTTTGAGATCAGTTCATAGAGAAGACAGTGTGTATTTTTACAAGAATGCAGAAATTAAGTTCAGTCAGCATAGAATTGCCTATGCTACAGGAATAAAAATCTCAAAGGCTTGGTACAACATAAGTTTACTTTTCACATGCATGGAGCCCGATACAAGTTGGCCAGAGCTCACCTCCATCCAGTGACTCAGGGATCCAAGCTACCTCCATCTGGTGATGTTGCCATTATAATGTGAATTCCCAGATTGCCATAGTTGGAAAGAGAGGGATTGTAAGGCCTATCAGTTCTTCACTTCTCTGACCCATAAATGACACATGCCTTTTCCACACAGTTCATTGATAAGAAGGTATCATGTGGCCCCCACTTCACTTCAAAGGAAGCTGAGAGATATAGGGAAGTGCATTGTAAACTTGATGAATACTAGCCATCTCTTCCATATAATAGAAATAAGATGGCTTTCAGAAAGTTAAACAGGCAACATTCACACCTCATGGATGCAATTAGGAGCATGGATGTAAATGGCTGACTGAAGAGTCTGGAATACATTCAGAACTCCAGGAACACCGTGGTGATCTGGAAAATCCTTGGTCAACCAGCATGGGGGTTTTGGTCACTGGCCGTGTGTTGATTTTTCCTTCCCTTGGAAAGAAGAGATTCCTAAACTGACACTTTTGTTAATAGCCTAGGTGCTGCAAGACTCTTGCTTCAACCCAAAATCTAAGTGAGACATGCTGCAGAAAGGAAAAGGGATCACAGATAGAAGTATAAATTCCCAAGACAAAGCCTCTTCCAAAATTGTGACTTGCTGTCTTAATAATGTCATGAGAGAAGGGGGGAGAAAGCCTGCCCTTCAGCACTTCCCACAGAAAATATCAAGTCTCATCATTTCTGTCCCAGATGAAATAATGTCACTGAGCCATATCTGTGTTTGTCCAGTCCTCCCTCCTGGGATGAACACCCTCAGCTCCAACATTGGAAAGATAAAAAAAAGCTCACCAACAGAGGACTAAAAACCCAAGGTGGTCACTATGTGAGTATTCATTGACACTGCCATGGGAAAAATAAACTGTAAAAAACTCTTCTTGTGTTTGTCTGACTCTTGGTGTTTTGAAATATCCATCCAAACACTTTCTAAAACCCATGCGATAATTAGGACTGTTAAGGAGAAGAAGTTGTCCTTAATCTTGGTAAGATCCAGAAATACAGCAGCGTCAACTTAAGAGGCAGGTCTCAGAAAGTGACTGTAAACCACTCCAGTGTGTTATATTCTTCATAAAGAAAGGCTTCTTTTTAAATAGGATGATACTGGTCTGCCTGTAAACTAGACAATGTGTATAATATTAATAGAAGCAAAATATAGTGGTGTTTATCCAGGACAGAAGCAAGCCCTGAATCTGACAAGTACAAATATTCTCATTCTATTGAGAGAGTTGGGTGGTTTATCAGTCACCTTGACCTTGAGAGTGTACCTTGGGGCCATCCACCAACCTTGATTCTAATTCCTTGTTATCTACCTAGTCTTCTCATTGCTCAGCCAACTCCCCAGATGTCTAGACACCGAGACAGAAAGCTTCAGGGTGACTTGTACCAATGTGCCAGCCCTGCACAGAGTTAGAGCTTGCATTCATGTTCTGCTTCACCCCTCAGTCTCTCAGGTGGTTGGCTAGCCTTAGTCAGATTCCAAGAGCCCAATATCTCTAATGACAGATATTAGGCTTTCTGTCCTTGAAATCCCAGAATATGATGACACCTCCATTGCCTAAACTCTCAGCAAACTACCCCATCTTGTCACTCTTTTTGCTTTAACTTCAGCCTTGGCTGCACTCACATTCTCTCATGGCCACGGGGACTCAGTACAACTTTTATATAAGTTCAAGTCATTTGCCTCTGTTGTAGTTGGTGATTTAACAGGAATGAACACAAAAAGAGTTCACTTCTTTAAACTACAAAGTAGCAACCATATAACCCTGTGATAGTTAAATTTACCCAGCTACAAATATGATTGCAAAAGTGTTTGCCTGAAATTTGCCCCATAAACCCATGGAGAAAGTTTTAAGACCTGGCCAGTGACGACACATGCTAGGTTACCACAGAAAATCGTTATTATTTGTATTCATATCAAATCTCAGCCATTAGAAGTCAGTTTGCTCCCTTGAGCGGAGGCCATGAAAAGTCACTACAGGGATGCATTCTGATTCTTGTACACTCAGAAAAATAAAGATTTTGTTATTTTTGTTTGCCTGCCAGGGAAAATAACAGCAATTTCGGCTCAGTTGCTTCATACCGTGTGAGTTGGGATTTATGCCTTTTACTTGGCTGGCTTCTGATGACCATTTATAGACCCATAATTTTATGTACCACCTTCCCATAAGATTCATTCCCAGTGTGTAAACTCCAGGCCAATTGTGCTCAAACCAGGTGTTCGGAGTACCTTGGAACCATCCACCAGCAGAAAACACCATCTCATCATTTCTGCCCCAGATCAAATAAAGTCAGAGTAGTCTCAGAGAAATAATAACTCTCAAGTCTAAGTTAATAACTGGTTTTCTTACTCTTCCTTGGAGCTGGCATTTTCAGTTTACAAAGGCTGAAGCCAACCCCCAAAAAAAGGAGCCCCATACCCTTTCCTAATGTGCCTGTTGGCAGAAGGCAACTGGTATGAAAGATACTCTGGAATTCGTGTGGTTTCGACCAGGGCCAATGCCTCCGTGAGGGGGAAGTGCTCCGGGCTGCACGTGTGAGCTTTCCCTGTAGACTGCATGTTCATCTGCACGCTCTCTCCCTACTCTCTGTGTTTATCTGCCTCACTCTATAGTGTCATCTCATAAAAGTACAGCCCAGGCCCTGCAGCTGGTTGGACACCGAAACCTGGAGGCATAGATTTCAAATCTAGGTCTGCCAGGTTCAGGGTGGTCCCCGGCAACCTTTTGATATGCTTCTGGGGAGAAGCACCAGCAGAGTGGTGACGGGAAGCCCTCTGCTGTGCCCACTCAAAGCCGAGCTTCTTCCTCCCTCCCTTCCCCGGTCCAGGTCTCATCTCCGGAGTGAACATCCGCCTCTTCTGCATCTGCCTGTGTGCCAGGCAGCAGATGCTGAGATGGAGTTAGAGATGCAAAAGGCATATTGGAGAGTAACATCTGAGGAGGGACAATGGCAAGGAAAGAGGATTGGGCAGAGCAAGCTGCCAGACTTTGATGCTGACCTCACAGTCTCTCCATCAACCCACGAGGGAAACTCCAGAGCAAAGATGGCCCTAAACCGAGTCCCACATTGGGAAATTGAGGGCCATTGTAGCATTGCCTTGTTCAGTACTTGGCAAGGGACCGCCCTATAAAGAGCATGACTTTGGCTCTAAAACTGATGTAGTCACCAAACGCATTCCTTGCAGCTGAGCAGCAAGCTTTTTCTTTTCTTTTCTTTTCTTTTTTTTATTGTTTTTGACAGAGAGAGAGAGAGATACAGAGACAGAGAGAGAACTGAACTGGGGGAGCTCCCAGTTCAGCATATGGTTCCGCACGGGCCGGGGCCGGGGCCGGGATTCGATCCTCAGTCCCCAGGGCTGCAAAGTGAGCGCTCAACCCACTGAGCCATCCCGGCTTCCCTGCAAGCTTTTTCTTGGAGCTTGAAAGTGAATCAGAGCAGATCCCTCTGTGTGTGCCATAGCTAGTCACCTCTCCATTGGGGAGCGGCCCACACCCATGTAGGTGTAGCATGGCTAGGAGTGGAGACCCTTTGCTTTGCTGGTCACAGGGATAAGCACGTGCTCCGAGGAGGGATGAGCAGAATTCGTTTGAACATCAGGCATGGGTTAGTGAAGGTCTCTCTCTTTCTCTTCAGGGATAAACTCTACGCACCATTTAAGCTTTCTACCTCTTGCAGGGAATCTTGTCCCCATGGGAATAAGCCTGAGGGTCAGGCAGATGCACACACAGTCGAGAGATGAAGCCGGAGAGAAGGAAATAGAGGCACACTGATGGTGGCTCAGACACTTCTGTGAGCCACTTCAAACCTTCTTGGCCTCTCTTCTCACTCCAACTGCGAGGGAGATCAGCTCCCTGCAGGCTTTGACCAGCCTCCCACGGGGACAACCTGACAGTATCTACCACATGGGGACTGCTCTGAGCCCGCAGTGAGTTTGCTTCCTACCCCAAGGCATCTCTCTTGTGGACACCTATGGAACTGGCCCTTCACTCACATATACAACCCATGAATGTGGGAGGAGTCAAGAGCCAGGGAGCCACTGCTGGTGAATGGGGGACACAGCCAACGAAGCAATGCTTCCCCCTTTCGCCTCCGGCAAGCACGATCCTGAGATGCCATCCACAAGGCTCTCCTGAGACCCCACAACGTCAAGCCTTTGTCTTGGGGTCTTTCACAAAGGAACCAAGTCTGTGACAGATAACACTTTGAACACCTGGACCCAGCTATTCCTAAAACTACGCCCTTGAACTTTCTAGTTTCTTGAGCCAATAAAGTTACCAAGTTTCTTTTTTCCTTTTCCTTCATTGTGTGAGTGTGTTTAGGCTAGTTTGAGTTGAGTCTTTATGATTTGCAACCAAACAAGAACTCACCCCGCAATCCATTCTCCTCTTCTAAGTTGCTTATCACCCCATCACATCACCATCACTTCCACATTCCCAATACCTTTCTGTCCTCCCAGTAAGAGGAGCCCCATCGACCACTCCTCCCCATCCATCTCCTCCCACATGAGCACAAGCAGATGCCAAATACTGCAATTCATCGGAGGTCTGAACCAAAAGTGTGTCCCTTTTAGACAGCATGTGGAATTTGAAGTGCCTCAAGGATCTCCAGCTGCACCCCAACTGGAAGTTAGAGAAGCCAATCTGGAGCTCCAGAGACAGATCAAGACCAGGATTCAGGGGAGAAAGTCCAGAGTGGCAGCCTACATGAGCTGGCTCAGGTGAGAAGGCCAAGCTGGAGCCCTGTGAGCCCCACTGTGGATTGGAGGAGGCTACTGGTCCTTGCTACTATGTTACAGAGGCCAGCAGAGAGAGATTGCAGCAGCAAAACTTCAGGTGCTGCAGAAGGGCAAGCAAGCCAGGAGATCACAGAACCTTTGCTGAGAGCCGTACACCTCACATCCAATCTCCACCTACTATCTGGGCATCAGCAAGGATCTGGATGAGGGGACGACAGCAAAGCCCCTTTAGCGTCTTCGGCCACGTCTGAGCGTAAAGCCCCCACCCAGACAGTTTCCTTGTCAGTATCATTCCGATCACGACAAACGATTGACTGAGGCAGGAGCGTGGTTTCGGAGGGCTGCAGCCCCATGTCTGCCCTCTTTCCTCGGCTCAGCTCTCTCATGTGTTACCTTTGATTTCCCGTTTCTCCATTGGAAACCTCTTGAGGTTCTGGTGGTTGTCGATCACTTCATGGCAGAATAGCAGTCTGGAAATGTACTGAGTTCTGAATTTGTGCACCATCGTAGACTAGGGAAACTCCCCCAGGCTCTGCTTTCATGCTCAAAGTGCATCAGGAGGGGGTTACACGGGGTTGGGAAAGAGCTGACAGTCCACGAACCTGATTGAACTTGGCTTAGGGAGACTTGGTAAGTGCTCATCAGGAGGCTACAGTATGAGGTTGGCTGAACAAAATGGGAGGTGACAGCTGATTTCTGAGAAGGCATTTTAATGAAGTTTCTAAGTGAGGAAAGAATAGTTACTGACAGACAGTGGTCACTACTGTGAAAGACAATTTTCTGAGGCTTTGACTAGGAAGGCATCTTGTCTTAACAATGCATCCATTTTGCAAACGCCAGACAGTTGGCCCATGCAGCATGAAGACATGCGGAGGTTCTCTGTTCTTTTATTCTTTCCACACCTACTGCTTCTAATGCTTGCCTTTGAGGATTATATAGTAAAAGACAAGATAAATTTATTGGTCACCATAGCTAAAACATTAGTTTGCCAAAACTGAACTATGTATCACCAGAATAAATAGAATCTGAGCCCTAGTGCTTGCATTTCTGCAGGATTATTAACTCCAACAAGATGGTCGGGATATAGGAGTAGAGAAGCTAACCCTCAAAATGCGGATCGCAAGACCATACCCCCCACTACTGATTCTGGGTATCTCCTGGGCCCACACACTTATCTGCAAACAGAGGCTTTGCAGCCCCCATATTTCTGAGCCTTAATGTGTTATCTATAAAAATCCACAAACTAGCTTAGCACATGGGGTCCGATGATTTTACTGCCTTCAACATGCAAATGAGGTGTACCATTTGTCAAGCCGAAAAGGACTAACTAGTATCTGCCATATGGTCAAACCAGAGACTGGCAAACTATGGGCCATGGGCCAAATCCAACCTAGTGCCTCCGTACAGCCCACAGACATAGCTGGAGCAGGCTGGTCCTGCAACCAATCAGGGCAACCCCCTCCACCCTTATTTCTCCCTCTGCTCCCAGAAGTGGCTGCTGCTCAGGGTCCATACTGGTTGTCAACTACACATCAGGGATTCTGCTATTGGCAACTGCTGGGCTGTGAGCAGCCCAGCACCCTCCAGCCAGCTGCCTACACTGAGATGGTTTGGCTCTTCAGGAGGAGAGAGGGGTGTGCTGGGATCTGGGTGTCACTGAGGCAGAGGCTGAAACTAATCAAGGCAGTGTGCCCCTCCCAGCACACCCCTGCTCCACTCAGCACCGGACCCCAACCCTAGGGCTGGTCACTCTTCCTCTGGAGGTCTCCAGGAGATGGGTCTGGGCACAAAGTTGCCCACCACCCAAGACCAGCCACTTAGGCAAATGGGCCAGGGCATGGCAGGAACTCTCCCTCGAGTTATGTCAGAACCTGCAGAATAGCCTCAATTTGGCCTCATGGTTTGCAAAGTCGGGAATATTTACTAGGCCTTTACAGAAAAAGTTGGAGACCCTGGTATAAATCTCAGAAAACATTTTCTCCAAGAGATTAAGTATGAGAGTGAGGAGGCGACTGAAGAAGGGGGAAGCCCCAAGAACCTATTGTGGAAAATCAGAAGTCCTTAATATGCATTTTAAAAAGATATCAACTATATATGTGTATATCAGAATACGCATGCTTCTGAAAGCTCCCTTAAGGCTTTAACCTTCATGTCCTCTGCACATCAGCCCTGCTTATATTGGGTATACGAATGCCACCTACTGGGCATGAATGGCCTCCACTCACTGGAAATGCTTATAACTCTAGAATGGGGCAGTGATGGCTAACATCTGCCTGCACGTGACAGCTGGCTGAAGGACTAGAAGCCCACCAAGAGGTATTCTGGGCCACAGCTGTAGCCAAGCAGGGCTTCCCAACCTGTGTGGCAGGGCTGCCCTGCACAGTGTAGGCTGCTTCTCAACATCTCCGGCTTCTACTCAGACAGTGGGTTACATTGTGTCCCCTTCAAAAACTATGTCTAAGTCCTAATCCCCAGCATCGGTGAACACGGCCTTCTTGGGAAATAGTGTCTTTGCAGATGGAATTAAGTGAAGGGTCTTGAGATCATCCTGGATTTTGGTGGAGGATGGGAGGGTCCTTAAGTCCAATGACAGGTGTCCTTATAAGAGAAACAGAGGGAGATTGGAGGCACAGAGGTGTACAGGGAAGGGCCCTGTGAAGTAGAGGAAGAGGCTGTAGTGACACAAGCACAAGCCATAGAAGGCCAAGGACTGCCGAAAGCCCCGGGGAACTAGAACAAAGACATGAAGCAAATTCCCCTCAGAGTCTCCAGAAGGAACCAACCCTGTCAACATCTTTTGGGCTTCTGGCCTTCAGAAACGTGAGAGGAAAAAAAGCATGTTACATTGTAAGCCACCCAGTTTGTGACAGTACGGCAACATCCAGGCACTAATACAACCCGCTAGATGCCAGGAGCTCCCTCTCCTTCAGTTGTCACAATCAAAAATGTCACCAGATATTGGCAAATGTCCCCTGAGGAGCAATATCGCCTTTGATTGAGAACCACTGTGTTAGCATTGCACCCTCTAAAATCTAAAGAGAAGGAATCTTCCAGTCTAACAGGAAGAGACCCCTAAGTCAGTAAATGCTAGCCAGCCATCGGCCAACTGAAGACAGGCTATGACCATGGACCTGCTAGGCAGATAGGGACAGCAACTGGACAGGAGCTGAAATGCAGAAATACCCAGTACTTCCTTCTCAGCCACCACTGGACATCAGCAGGACCCCTTTGGAACCCACTGTGAACACTAAACATTAAGAGAATTGTAAGCTTCGCTTCTTTGTGAGATGGAAGGTCAAGTCCAGCATCCTAGAGCTCAGCACCCAACAAACATGCAGTGAGGCCCTCCTTCAGAAGGTCATATTTCCAGGAAAAAATGTACAACCAAGATGCTAACTTCAACTGCATGTCTGGGGAAAATACTAGGCCATTTCCAAAAAGAGGGTGACAGTATCATTGTTGGCTGGTATGTGGGCTCCAGAATCAGGCCACCTGGTTTAGAAATAGAGCTCTGCCATGCTCTAGCTGAATGAGCTCCCATGAACCCCAACCCCCACAGCCCTCATCTTTACAATGGGGGAGCCATGGCCTACTCAGCTCGGAGCGAGTATTCAAAAACATGATGACTGTAAAAGGTGTTCAGCCTGGAATTTGACTGGCAGACTAACTATTCAGGAAATATTTGCTGTTATTATCCAGCATAAACTATATTCTTGAGTTAGCCCACCAATTTGGTGAGAACGTGTTATTGGTGCTTTGAAGGCATGCCAGGGGCACAGAGTGGCAAAACCAACATTTTGCTTCAGCCTCTTTGAATCCCCAAGATAGGAGTCAAGTTGCAAAGTATCCTGGGATTTGCCCACAAACCCAGAGTCTCTCTGTGGGAGTGTTTGAGCTGGTAAACTTCAGCCATCTTGAATGTCACTTCTCTAAAGATTACGATGTTCTTTCTATCTAGTGCTGTATTTTTATCCCCCTACAGACTTGACTATTAGATCCACCTTTTGGCTATTTTTCTACTAAATAAGCAGAATCACTTAAAATGCTTATATTTAAAAGAGAGAGAATCTATTAACCAAATCCAGAAATACTGAAATTTAATCTCATTTCTATTCTCGCTCAACACTGAACACCAAAAGAATTTTCCAATCAGTGTGGTATTTTTCCCTTTGATGTGACATGTTCAGTCAAGTCAAGGGGACGGACTTCCTGAGCTGCTAGTCTCTGCGGTATTGAATGCCTGCCACACTTCTTTGCAGGTTCAGTTTGATCAAAGATACACCAGGTCATGGAGAGTCTTCAGACTCCACTTTCACGTTCTTTCTTTGGAAGTTCAAGATCTCTCAGCTGAGTGGCCCTCCTCAGCCCATGAAACACCAAGCTGATTACCATTTTCTTTTGACATGAAGTGTTTTCTGTGACATTTTTTAAGTAATGGTGGATCGGTCCCTTTTGGGGGAGTGCTCTATGTCTCCAGAAAACTCTGCCAGGATTATTTTGTTGATTATTCTAAAATGCCACAACTAAAGAAAAGGTTTTGAACACTCATCCAGTCTTTAAAAACATGTAATGGTTATCATCAATATGCAAGATACTAGAGCTGACACTGAAGGAAGGCAATGGAGACTAAGCTTCTTGACCTTGAGAAACTCACAGATTTGACCACGAAAGCCAATCCCAGTTTTCACCTTCAGAATTTCCACTGTAGGACTCCATACTCTTCATTAGCTCTGGGCTAAAGAAGTAAAATGTTAGTTTCCACATCTGCTTCCGGACATTGTGCTTTGGAACATCACGTTAAGCTACTATGTAGGGAAAGCCAGAATGGCCAGAATGGTTCAGCGGGTTGAGCGCTCGCTTTGAAGCCCCGAGGACCAGGGAGCGAATCCCGGCTCCGGCCCAGGCGGACCCACATGCTGAACTGGGGAGTTCCCACAGTTCAGTTCTCTCTCTCTCTCTCTCTCTCGTCAAAACTAACTAAATAAATAATAATAAATAAATATTTTTTAAAAAAAAAGCTACTATGTAAAGTGAGGCCTGCTCTTGTGAGCTCCTAGAGTCAAACTTGAATGGCAAAGTGCAGCCCTGAAACCACGGTGAGCTCACATGGTCCGGCCCATCTTGGAAACAGCGTGTGCTTTGCAGTTATAGTCTCTGAGCCTAGTCATTGCAAAACCAAAACCCAGCTCAGATGATGTGATTTCACCCAACAGCAGTCCTTTCTCGGAGTCTGTCGTCACTGTTTGTACTTTTTTCCCATGTCCGTCTGTGGGAGCCCCGGCTCTGCTTGGCTTCTCCCGTCGGCAGCTGGTGCTGTGTACATCTGGTTGAAGCAAACATTCTTTCTCGGGGCATATGCACACCGATCCCCTCACCCCAAGCGGCCAGTGCACAGCCTTGAATTATGTGTGCCTTGGTGCGGTTTGTGATCGGTAGTGGTGATGCTTCAGGGGAGGCTGTGAGCAGGATTAAGGACAAGGCTGGATTGTTTCACTCCCTAACCCCCACCCCTACCACACCAAGATGTCCCCTCCCACTGACGAGCCCTGACTGATGATACCTCTCTGTGTTCCATCTCAGGGACAATTTGGAGCTCACACTACAATATGGCTTCTGGGCCCTTTGAAGTTCCAGCTGCATTGCAGTGATTAGGGGCCCAGGCCTCTCTGGGAAGGGGAGGGCTGAACAGATGAATACAAAATGCAATTAAAAGGTGCACCTGGGCTGAAATCGAAGCAAAGAATGTGACTGGCTCCAAGCAGAAGGGGGCTCATTGAATCACTCAAGAATGTTCATTTCTACAAAGTGCTCGATTCAGAAAAACCCGAAACTTTGAAAAACAAAACATGAAATGAAACAAACAAACAAAAACACCCTCTGACACGCCAGCACAGCGAAGGAATGCCTGAATTCTCACTGACACCTTCAGGGCCACCCATGGTTGAAAAGGACATTAGCAGAGGTTCCCCACAGCAGGAACTTAGATCGTTTCTTTGCTTTGCTGCCCTGGTGTCTGTACATGGACACATGGCCATGGAGTCTTAGCTTTTTCCATCCCTGCTCACACTTGTTCTACCCCTCCACACCCAGGGCTAATTTCCCAGAGGCAGGGCCTGTTGAGGTATGTGTTTTCATACCTGAGCTGCATTGGAATCAGCTGTTAAAACTCAGATGACTGATCTCCATCCCTGTACTTTCTGATTCACTAGGTCCAGGCTGGGGCAGAAAAATAAACATTTCTAACCAACTGCGGCTGACCCTGCTGCTGCTGGCCCTGGGAGCTGCACTTTGAGAACCTCTGGGTTCGGCCAACCAGTTCAACTCAGAAACTACCCTGAGATAAGGGGCTGCCAGGAGAGCTCAGTAGGCTGAGGGCTCATTTGCAGTCGCAGGGTTCGAGGATCGAATCCCAGCCCATGAGGACCCATATGCTGAGCCGGGCTGTGCCCCCAGTTCGGTTCTCACCAGGCCGAGCTTCCCACATGAGAGGGCCTAGGCTCATGGGGGTGAGCCTCCCATGTGGGAGGCCCCCAGTTGGTTCCTGCCATGCACAGCCCCGCGCCCACCTGTGGAATGAAACTACGTAGAAAACCAATGACATGCAACTATGGAGATGGCTCTGGGCCCTCCCCCTTCTCTCTCTCTCTCTCTCTCTCTCTCTCTCTCTCTCTCTCTCTCTCTCTCTCTGTCAAAAACAATAAAAATAAATCTTTAAAAAGACGTAGATATAGATTTAGAAAAAAATCTGAGCTAAGGTGAGTTGTCACATTGCAAGACTAAGTTCCTGGCCTTAAAGTCACCAAGAAGAGACCACTTCGTGTCCTAGTCAGACCAGCATCTAGTTCTGTCAACCTGAGCAAGTCCCTGGAGCCAGGGTCCTCCATCCTGAGCACCCGTTAGCAAGCCGCTGTGGCTCCCAGCTGAGATGGATGGGATCGGGACCCCGGGCATGGCCCCAGGGCATTGCAGTGCTGTAAGGGCCCCACAGGTGACTCTCCTGTACTTTAAACTCAGCCAAAGCTGTACCCTCTAACAACGCGTATCAGCGGTTTTACTTCATAGGGCCAACCAGAGGAATAAACATAAATACAGGAGACTCTCCCTCCTGTTAGATGAAACTCAAGCAATCGGCAAAATCCCAAGCAACAAGCACAAAATTTTGCTTGAGAGTGCTGGTTGCCTGCGTTTTGGGTAATGGAGAGTCTGCTTATATTTATCCAGTATCTGCCAATCCCCATGGGGGCTGGTTGAGAGTCTACTGTAAATAAGAAAATTCCTTCATCAATGACAAAGTGCTAGTCAAATGGTAGGTATTACTTGCCCTCTCAGAAGATATATTGAAATTTTAAGAGGTCACTAATAGCTACCTCTGTCGATATCTAAGTCAAGACAGAGACTTCTGGCACAAATTAAGCCGTTAAGAGAAATTTGGAAGATAGAAAAGCATTGAACACATTTGTTTTAGTCCACCAACACGCATGTCCTTTCTTGCTTCGGTTTTAAAAGCTCTTCATATTTTCCACCCAGTGTAAGGAAGTTAAATTCCTCCTCATGGCTGTGTGGTGATTTGGTGACTCAACTTCACTCTAAGCCAAGAGCCAGCCAACTTTTTCTGTAAAGGGCCAGACCGTAAATATTTTAAGCTTTGCAGGTGATGCAGCCTCTACTGCCACCACTGAACTTGGCTATTCTGGCTTGATAGTAGCCACAGCCATTCGGAAATGAATGGGCAGGGCTGTGTGCCAATAAAGGCCTTCTTCCAAACCAGGTGGCAGGCTGGCTTTGGCCCATGTGCTAGTTTGCTAACCATGTCTCTAAACTTTCAATCAAGACGAGAAAATGTTCAAAGTCGATTCGAGAAAGCAGCTGGGAATCTTTCTAATGAGATGTAGCAAGCAGCACCCATTTTCACTCAGGCTCACGTGTATGGACTGGGAGTGGGAGGTAACTGAGGACAGTAGACCCCACAGCCAGCCGAACGTGAAGGCATTCACTTCACAATCCTTAGTTGGTGTGAGATGTATTTTTCTGTGTAGAAGACGATACTTTCATCTAAAATTGTTAGTCCAAAACCTGGGCGTTGCCTTTGCTTTCTTAATGTTGAGTTAGAAAAGTAGAGGTTGTCTTATACAAGGGGGCGTCTTATCCATAGAAAAATACGGTATTCCCAGGTAAGACGGCTGCAATGCTCTGGTGCACTGTTAGGTTCCCAGAAAGAGACAACTGGCCCCCCTTCCCTAAACTTTTGCTTTCTGCTTAAAGATGGGAGACACTCTGCCCCAGCCACCCAAACACACTAAAGCCTGACCCCAAGCCTTAGACTCCCCACCCTGTCTTTGCCTAACACTAGAGGTTTTCATCCAGCTTTATGAAAAACTCAGCAAAACGCCTGCCCCCTCACACTCCTGCCCCATAGCAGTGCTTCCCAAGGACTGGTCTCTGGAGCCCCAGTCCCATGAGCTGGAACTTACCAATGTCATTAGCCACGACACCACGTGGGCACCTAGCCACGTCCTGCAAGAAACCTGGCTCCTGGAAGTGCTTGGCTAGTGCATCCCAATGCAGACAGGCTTTTTTTTTTTTTTTTTTTTTTTTTTTTTTTT
>PVKE010041692.1:0-14057 GCA_004027555.1 Craseonycteris thonglongyai | reverse complement strand
GGAGGGGGGAGGGAGAGGGGGAGGGGAGGGGGGAGAGGGCACCAGCATTATGGACACACTCAATAGTTTGGTGGTTACCTGGGGAGGGGGGAGGAGGGGAGAGGGGAAGTGGGAGTGGACACAGGATATATGGTGATGGAAGGGGAGCTGATTCTGGGTGGTGAGCACATAATGCGATGCATAGGTGATGTGATGTGGACTTGTACATCCGGAAACTATCTAATTGTTACCAATTAATGTCACCCCAATAAATCTAATAATAAAATTTTTTTAAAAATCTACTGGGAGTTTTTTAAAAATACAGATCCCCAAAATCCCACTCCGAGACTTACCTGAATCTAAAAATTGAGAAAGGTGTGCCTAGAAGTAGTACAGTAGACTCTCAGTTAACTGGCACCCATGAGAAGTGGTAGATGCCAGATAAATGTAAGTAGACTCTCCGTTAACCAAAACTCAAGGAACCAGCACTCTCAAGCAACCAGCAAAATGTACTGTATTTTTTTCCCCCAACAGTTTCTCTGTGTCTTCTGATACAAAGTCAGTTTTGGAAACCACCATGTAAGGCAATCTTGTTGAACACTCTCATATTATAGATGAGGAAATGGAGGCAAAGAGAAATTCAGAGACTGGATCAAGGACATGCAGCTGGGAAGTAGCAGAGTCATGACAAGAACCCAGGTTTCATTATTCACAATCTAGAATACCTTCGTTTCTCCCCACTGGTTCCTTCTGGCCTTGTGAATGCCACAGCTCTCCCCATGCTTTACTCCACCTCTTCTGTCTCTCCCTCAACTACTTGATCTAAGTCAGCCTCTATTCAAGACCTACACTGGTTTCCCAGGGCAAGGTTCCCTGGGGAGTACAAGCCCTAGGCAAATATATATTTGAGGGGCTGATCTGTATAAATTATTTTATTGGAAAATGGGCCCAGTGATACATAGTGGTTCACTGACAAAGGTTTAGAATAATGAATATTTATTGCCCAGTGTGAAAATTCTCGTCTTTTTCCTCCCTCCTGAATGAGAGTTACCTTGAATCAGCATGTCAGCACCATTTTAGAGGTTCGATGTTGTGCAATCTTACAAAAGAAATAGCCTGCTGCTCAGGGTCAGTGGAAACATATGCTGACCAGCGTGCCTCCTGAACCAGGGCCCACCTTGGTCTCATAGGTATGATGAGTGTCGGAACTCCTCTGATATCTGTCAGTATCTTACAGGCTGGATAGAGAGTAGGCTAGTACCCTGAAGGGAAGAAATGGGGTCTGGCTTGGACACCCCACCCAAATAGTATTGCAGGCTGGGGACTTCCTTCAAGGAACGCCATCCAAATCGTGGGAACCTCTGAGCTGTGGGAGCCCAGGGCAGGAGTCCCACCCACTGTTGAGGGCAGTATTATCTCATCAGTGGGGCAATAGATTGGGATGCTATGACACAGCAGTTCAGAGCCACTTTTCATAGCTTTATGAAGACATCTGGCCATTTGTATTATACGTTAAATAAGTAGGAACTTGGATACATTAAAAATTGATAGAAAACTGTATGAATAATAAATCTGTGGTAGTGTCTGAAATGATCAGACATTACCTCCAGGTTAGACAATGCATTCCTGAAAAGGTATGAGCTACATGACCTTGTTATAATCTTTTCACTGGTGGCCAGAGAACAGGAACAAAGGAGAAAATAAATAAAATCTGGGCTCAGTGAAGGACATTCAGCTGCAGAAGCTACTTATAAAGCAACGTGCCTTGGGGTTTACCCCCATTCCTTCTTTCTCAGACACATACCACATCGCCTAAATGGCAGGTGATGAAATCCTTGAACCCACCCAGCCTCTTAGGATTAAGACAGCCCTTAGAATGCAAGCCAAGATGGTTAGGACTGCCATTTTGGAGTCATGTCAGACAGACATACCGGATTTGCATTGATCTGGTCTGGCCCACAGAGGGTCAGGCAGGGGGAGAATCAAAAAACAAAGCAGTGTTTACCAAACTCCCACCTCTACCCTGCCCCCAAGAGTGCTTTGCAATTTGCAAAGAAAAATACACTCCATGTCCATCTCCAGCCTCATTTCCCAAAGGTTTGGTAGTTTCCCATGTTTCCTTCTCATCCCACCATTATCCAATTACTTGGTTATCATACATATACAAGTGCTGGCACATTTTGGCTTGCAGAGTTTTAGGTAATATGTTGGCTCAACAAGAGAAACGAAAAACAAGAAACAAACCAAAAAAATAAGAGTTATTCCCTGGCAAATTCAAGACAGGCAGAGCCTGGCAACACAGGTGATGGTTGAATATTTATAATGTCTGCCTTCCCACATTGCTTCTTTGACGCAATTCTTTTCTGCCCTGAAGGAATCTCATGGTAAAGAAATCTGTACCCAAAAATCAAGCCTTCCTAACTAGAGATATCTTGGGACTGTTTGTTCTATGCAGTGTAGCTGTGTGTGGCATGACCCTGTTTCTGAGTATGTGTGTGTTGGGGGGTGGGGCATGTTGCTATCGGTGTATGATCTGAGTCTGCTTTGAATGTTGATCCCAAGAGGAAAATAAGATATGGATCTGATTTGGTGAGGCATTAAAATCTTCTGACCTGTCTTATCTAACAGAATTCTGGTGCTCGCTTTTCATTATAAAGATCTAGGATAATATCTTTATTTAGTGCTTGCATTCGCCCCTCCTCCCCTGGATTTCTAGTGGAAAGTCAAAGATGCTGATTTACAAATAGAGGCTTCTTAAGTACTATTTTTAGAACAATGCTGTACCAGATTTATAAGGGGATTGAGGGGAGAAACTACAGTCACTTTTGAGCAAAGTAGCATTTCACTGCATAATAATGAAGTACTAATTGCTCTTTGTCATCACTTTTTATGCAAATTGTCCTGGAGCATTTGCCCAATATGCATTTTACATTTTACATTTAACAAAGAAAGTGGAGTCTCGACAAACAAGAATTGTATACCCAAGCAAAAGTAAAAATATCAGCTATAAAATAAAACTGCTTAAAGTGCATTCTCTAAGGATATAGATTTATCTATTACATCACCCCCATTATTAGATCTATTTGACCAATAAGACTTCTCTGAATCTAAGATAACGGTTTATGTGTCAGGTAAAAAAAAAGTTTGCACGTAAAACTTGCATATTTTATTCATCCTACAATTTACAATAGAAGTTTGATGTGAAAATTATGTCTCCAGAAGAATTTAAATAGAATAGGTCAAAATCTAGATTGTCAAAGAAATGAAATTGTGTCAAAGCATTTATCACAAGTACAAATCTCACTATTTTAGAGGTTTCAGTTATTCTAATGGATTCCCATTTTCACATCAGCATTATCAAAAAGGAAACATGATTTGCATATCATAAATAGGTACAGAGTTTGAAGCATTCCTCAAAGATGTGTGTGTTCAACTTCTGGTCTGGAGACTGTTACTGGTCACCATCGTACTGACACCAGGCAATGGGGGGTAGGGAAGAAATGTCATTTATAAGTTTCCTGGGACCTTCAGAGACATAAAAATTCAAACCTGGCCCTCCAGGCTATTATAAAGCTATATTTGTGTAGATAATAAAATAGAACATATTTTATTCAACAGTCTATAAGCTTGATCTATATCATTTAAATATTTAAATGTATGGTATAGGGGTCTCCGTTTGTACTCTTGCCCCAAGCCCCACACATGGTATGGGCAGGTCTACTTCTTAGAATTGTTCTCTGTCTTCCAATTCACAAGCTTCAATCAAATCTATACGTTCTAAAAACGAAATGCAAATGCTTTAAAGGCCGCTGACTTCGAGGGCTGTCACCTATTCAATAAATCCAGAGTTGACAAATAAAAAGCACAGTATGTGACAAAGTGCGGTTTATAAAGCAGTACAGTATTTCTTCCCAAATGCACAGACATGACCTGTGGCCTTATTACTTGACCATTGAAGAGTGTTATTTCCAAAGTGGGATAATTCCCAGAATAATAATAATTATACCATAAGCCTGTTTAGTTCCAGGCTTCAAAGCTGTTTGCAGCCCTAAAGTAATTAGCCCCCAGTCTCTTCTTCTGAACTGGATCCATAAGGTGTTAGCCCCTCACTTGAACAAACACCCAAACCCAGACCCATAAGAGTATTGCCTAAGGTCACTGAGTGAGTCGGGGGCAGGTGGAGTGCAGAATCCTTACTCATGGTCCCAGACGCTCTCCATTAGACGAGACAGCCTGATTATGAGATGAAATACTGGTAAATACACGCTTCTGTACCCAGGAAATGCACTGTGAAGGGCATAATGAATTACTTATGCTGTGTAGTGTATGTATAAATCATAGTAAAGCATGCTGAATAGTACATTATCATGCTTCTATTTTGCATTACAAAAGTAACTAATGTAAGCTGCAAAGTGTACTTTTAATCCATTATTCATTTCTGAAAGTAGTGAGACCACTATTCAAGTACCATAAAGGCTACCAGATAAGCAAGCCTGCTTTTCAATTTATGAAGATGAAACAGCAAGTTTTTAAAATCAGTTTTAAATTAGTCAAGTTGTATTTATCAAAACATATCAAACGTATGCATTCCTCATTCAGACAGAAGAATTATAATAAATTATAACTCCCCCTCCCCAAAGAGATCATATTTCTCAAGAGAATCAACCTAATGACTTTCATTATGTGTGATTCTCTGATCTTGTTTGCTTTACTTCACTTTTAATGTGTATATTGGGTCAAAGTTTATTTTTAGCTTCCTTTTTTATTTGGATTCAGCTATATACATGCTGGTTTTCCACAGGAACTACCTCAAGTAGTTCTCATCTCTTCTACAAATGTTTCCCCAAAACACAAACAAGGAGCTGGGGGGTGCCTATGGGCCTTGAGCACCCCATCTAAGGTACCCCTCAAAGGCCTTTTCAATCATGGTTCAAAATTCAGAAGCCTTAGGGGATTGATGGAGTTGATAAAAAAGCAACTTAGACACAAAATATAAACGACAAACTATAATAAGAAAATGTTTGCAACCTAAATCCCAAAGGGCCAAGCTCTTTAATGTTTAATGAGTCTTAGAAACTGAGGAAAGTCCAACAGCCCAATTGAAATTGAACAAAGGACATGAACAAAAAATTCACAAAGAAATGGTCTTTAACACACAAAAAGATCTGCAGCCTCACTCATATAAAGAGCCATTCAAATGAAAGCTACATGATGATACCATTGCAAATTGGCAAAAAATTACCACTGTTTGATAATGTAATTGTTGAAGAGCTGTGGGAAACAATCACATATGCTAGTGGGACTGCAAATGGGAATAAACCTCATGGATGACAATAAGGCAATCCCTATCAAAGTTACTTGTTTTGACCCAGCAATCTCACTTCTCGAAATTTATCCTACAGACAGAAACACCTGTACACTGATGAAATGATATAGATACAAGGTTATTCACTGCAGTATTGTATGTAATAATAGGAAGCAAAACAATGCAATCAACCCACCGCCCATTAAGAGATGTGATGGTTAATTTTGTGTGTCACTTTGGACCATAAGGTACCCAGATAATCATTCAAACATTATTCTGACCGATCCTATAGGGAATTGATTAAATAAATTATCACGTACATATTAGGAACAGTACTCAGCTACAGAAAAACAAATGGAGACGATCTTTATGAGATCTCCAGGATACATTAAGTCCTGAAAAGGTCTCCGGACATATTAAGTGAATAACAGTAACACAGAGAACAAGCGATACTGTATCCCTAAACGGGAAGAGGAGAAGAATATATATTTGTAATTGTTTGTATTTGCATTAAGAAATATTGAAAGGAAACACAAAAGTAGTAAATAACATTAATCTATTGGAGATCAAAGTGAATCAGGACATATATTTGTAAATGAATACTTTTTCAATCCCTTTGGCTTTGAAACCATGTGAATATATTACATATTTAAAAAACAAATTTCAATTTAAAAATAAATAATAAAGTTTCTTCATCATATCAGAAATTTATTCCTTTTATTGCACTTACCACCATCTGAAATTTTCTTTACTTAATTGTTTCCTTGTTTTCTCCCTTCTAGAACAGATGGACAGCAAATTATAGCTGTGGGCCACATCTAACCCACCTCTTAGTTTCTAAATAAAGTTTTATTGGAACACAGCCACGCCCATTCATTTATTATATATATATTTCTTAGGCAACTTTTATGCTACCAAAGCAGGGCTGAGTAGTTGTGACTGAGACCATATGGCCCACAAAGCTAAAAATACTTACTATCTAGCCCTTTACAGAAAAAAGTTAGCTAATCTTAGTGCAGAATGAGAATTCCCTCCTAATAACATGTCAGAACAGAAATCTTATGTGCTCCCCCCATTGTATCTCTCACCACCTCGAATAATGTCTAGTCCTAGTAGGTGCTCATTAATACTGCCACAGGTTGGGGTCCCAGGGAAACAAGCTGAGATGGCGATTTGTGAGCAGGAGGTTTCTTCGGGAGTGCTCCTGCAACTGCTTGTGGAGGGAAAAGGGGCCGGGTGGGCAGAGGGAGAGGTCAGGCCTCAGTGCCATCGCAGTGCAATGCCTCTCCTGGCCTGGAGTGTAGTTCTGAAGAGAGGATGACCCTCCAAAGCTCTCCACATGAGTTGAGAGGGCTGGGCCTGTAGAGTTTCCCTTGGATCTGTCACTGGAAGGAGACTACCCTCAGAAAAAGGTGTGACCTTAAGGGAAGCAGCTTTCTTCAGCCAAAGTTCCTCTTGATGTGGAGCGCTGGCAGCACGCCCAAGGAATCTTTCACTGTTGAGGGAGGGGCAAGGGAGAACACAGCATCGTAAGTACTCACCCAGTAAATGAACAACTGTGTGAGTGTGTTTGTATGCACCTGCTCCAATGAGAGTTCCATCTCTTTTGGAAACACCTTGCAGTAAATTTTATTCTAATAACCTTTCTTTGGGCTTTTCAGCATGTGTGTTCAGTTAGTATACTCTCAGAAGCAGCCTCTGAGGCAGTAACTGGAGTTCAAGTCGTTTGTTGTGAGAAGCAGGGAAGGGCAGTAGAGGAATGAAGTCAGACCAGGAAGGGAAGATAGTCAATCCAGAGCCCCTGGCAATAAACATAGATAAGTGCTGCTTAAAGTAGGATTCACTGAATAGTGTCCATCCAGTCACTATTCATCCTGGAGTCAGTTCATAGACTTCAACTGTT
The DNA here is from genome assembly GCA_004027555.1 of Craseonycteris thonglongyai. Taxonomy (NCBI): domain Eukaryota; kingdom Metazoa; phylum Chordata; class Mammalia; order Chiroptera; family Craseonycteridae; genus Craseonycteris; species Craseonycteris thonglongyai. The sequence continues at coordinate 6,870 of PVKE010041692.1, read as the reverse complement.
ATTCATTGTATCTCATTCTGAATCTCAGTTTCTGAGCAGAATTAGTAGAATGTTTTTTTCTCAATCAAAACCATTAGCTTTAACTTAAAGTTAGGAGCTGATGCCTGGATGGAAAATTTGTGCTATATGTAAATGCCACAGAGCAGCTTGGTATAGGAATCTTTTCTCTAATAAGGGCACCTAAATGCCAGCTTAGATATTCTCCAATGGGAGGTACAGTTTTGCCTTTCCTAACAACTCCTCTGCTCTAAGAGTAGCTGACCAGCAGTTACTTTTATTCCCCTTACTCTCCTATCATGATCACCATGTGTCACCATCCACATAAGGGAAGCTGAAAAAGAAATCAGATCATCCCCTAGAATATTTTCACCCATTTGGGAGATCGCAATCACATGACCATGATTTTCAATCACAGGATAGTAATTGTCACATTTTTCTAGGAAGGGTAAAATATTTGCTATGCCAAACTTAAGTCTTTATTCTTTGCATATAGAGATTCTATATTTCTCATTTTAAAACAATGGTTCCTATGGGAACAAAGTATCAGTTTCTCTTAGCAACCACTGCAGCTCTTATAACACAGATAAACTTGCTTTCCACATGAAATACTTTCACTAAGAGCTTATTGTTACTGTAAAACCAAGCTTACCATAATATAACTAAAAAAAGAAAAAGAAATCTAAGCATGATACAAAATTACATGCATAGCGTGATAAGTATGTACAAAATAACATTTGTACTACATACAAAAAGACTTCCAAAAGATTTGAGATCATCTAACACGAAGTGGTACAGTCAGAACTTCAGCCAGTTTTTGTCCTAAAATATGTAACTTAGGCTCATCGATTCACCCCCACCACTTGTTATATTAATCTTTGATCTTGGTTCCATCAGTATTTTTTCACACCCTGAAGCATCACTCTGCACCATCTATAACATCCTATGTGATTCATCACTGAAACATAATTCTTTTTTCTTTGTGTTCATATTTTCTAAATTTTTGTCTTGTGCACAAAATTACCGGTACTATAGTGCAAAAAAAAAGATAACTCTAAACAGAGTTTAGTTGGGTTTTTAGTGAGTGATGGAGGACAGAAGTCTAGTAAACTATAAGCTGGGCATCAGCATTCTTTTCTCACTCTGACTTCATGACTGGACCACTGGATGGCAGGGTGTGAATCGCTTAACCACTGGCCTGAAGGCTCTTCCCATGAAGTGATGTCTGTTTCTTTTGAACTCTACAATCCAATAATTCTATAATTTTACTTTCCCACAATCATTACATGTGTGGGGCTGACTTAATATTGGAACAGTTTACAGATTTTGGAAAGCATGAAAATCACCAGAGGAATAAGAGATAAGTGCTGGCAAGGACGTGGAAAAAGGGAAACTTCATGCCCTGTTGGTGGGAATGCAAACTGGCGCAGCCATTATGGAAAACAGCACAAAAGTTCATCAATATGTTAAAAACAGAACTATCATATAATTCAGCAATTCCACTTCTGAGTATCCACCCAAAGGAAATGAAATCACTATCTGAAAGAGATTTCTGCATCTCCATGTTCATTGCAACGTTACCTAAAATAGCCAAGACATGGACTAAGTGTCCATAGACAGATGAATGGATAAAAGGAGTGTGAATATGTATACATATGTATGTATGTGTGTGTATATACATGTATGTATATGCGTGGATGTATATATAAATTATTCAGCCATTATAAAAGAAAACCCTGCCATTTACAACATAGATGGACCTCTAACATAAAGGCATTATGTTAAGTGAAATAAGTCATATAGAGACAGACAAATACTGTATTATGTCACTTATGAGCAGAATCTAAGAAAATCAAACTCATACAGAGAATCGATTGGTGATTGCCAGGGGCAGAGGGCAGGGGAAATAATAGGTGAAAGTGGTCAAAGGTACAAACTTCCAGTTATAAGTCCTGGGGTGTAATGTACAGCATGGTGACTGTAGTTAATAACACTGTATTGTATACATGAAAGTTGCTAAGAGATTAGATCTTAAAAGTTCCCATCAAATGAAAAAAAAAGTAACTTTGAGGTGATGAACTTTAATTTTTTGTGGTGAATCATTTTGCAATATATATCTGTATCAAATCATTATGTTGTGAGCCTTAAACTAATGCAATGCTATATGTTAATTATATCTCAATAAAACTGAAAAAAATTAAAATTAAAATTAAAATTAATTAAAAGGAAAATCACTGGAGAAACTGGGATGGCTCAGTGGGGTAAGCACTCACTTTGCAGCGCCGGGGACCGAGAATCGAATCCCGGCCCCGGCCTGTGTGGATGCATGTGCTGAACTGGGGAATGCCCCCAGTTCAGTTCTCACGGGGGTGAGACCCCGGCCCAGTTCCTGCCCTGTGCAGCCCCATCCTCCCCCTTATCTCTGTCTCTGTCTCTGTCTCTGTATCTCTCTCTCTCTCACACTCTCTCTCTCTCTTTCTGTCTGTCAAAAACAATAAAAATAAATCTTTAAAAAGAAAATTGCAGATGTCTGGGCTGCAAGCTCATAATTCTCCATTAGTATGTTAGACTGGGGCCCAGGCATTTGCACTTTTATCATGGCTACCAGGAGATTTTAATGTAGACCACACTTGGGAGCTACTATAATGATACATTCTTTGTACAAGTCATGAAGACATAAAATTGCCCAATAAAAGGAACTATTGGGCACAAGACAATGAGTCTTCCTTGACACTATCTAACAGTAAGTGGTACAATTAGGATTTGAGGTAGGTTTTGCCCTCAAATACGTACCTCAGACTGAACTATTCATCCAACCACTTGTTATATTAATCTATATTCTTGGCTCCACCATTATTTTTTCACATCCTGAAGTATCACTCTGTAACATCAATAACATCCTATGTGACTCTGTGAGTCATCATTGAAACATAAGACTCCCTGCATGTGTGGGGACCGGCACTTGGAAAACAAGTATACTCTCCCATTGGCAAGGAGGCCCACCTCAGTAGACACGATGCTTGGCTATGTCAAATGTGGTAGCAGCGATCTGCTACTGGTGATATGACAGCTAACAATAAAGGATGGAGCTGAAAGTAAAGCAGTTTGTATATTATGCTTAATACCCCATATTAAGAGGATATTCTCAAATCAAAGCATAAAACCAGCCATTTTCCTCTCCCCTAATGTAGAAGTAGGATCCATTAGTGAGCATAAAAGAAAGGTCCTCATAGTGGAGTTGCTTCTTAAGGATAAGCATTTTTTTTTTAAAGTCATGACAGAAATGTCTTTATTAGATGCTTATTATTAAAACATCATTTTTAATTTAATAACTAGGACGAAACAATCCAAGGATTGTATGGTACTGAGTTTTGTATGGGGCTTGGGTGAGAGAGGCTCTCATATCTTGGTACTTATATTGTTCAACACAGGTCCTCTTTCAATGCATCATGGGTTCAAGAATACATGAGGTGGGGAAAGCCGGGACGGCTCAGCGGGTTGAGCGCTCGCTTTGAGGCCATGAGGACCGAGGATCGAATCCCGGCTCCGGCCCAGGCAGGACCCACGTGCTGAACTGCGGAGTTCCCACAGTTTGGTTCTCTGACTGTCTCTGTCTCTGTCTCTCTATCTGTCAAAAAGTAAAATAGAAATAACTATGCACTGAAGACAAAAAGATAATTTCTCTCTATAAATGTGAAAAGATAAAAAAAAAAAAGAATACATGAGGTATGAACATCAGAATGCATAAAATAAGGCAGGGCATACTAAAACACATTTCAAAAGCATAATTACCTTTACAAAAAAGATTACTTACATAAACTTTGAAATTGGAACATCCCCTTCGGTATTTAAAATATCATTACTTTGGTAATAGTCTATTTATTTATCTGGTTATATGGCTATGTTCAATTTGTGAAAATTTGTTGAGGTGTAATTTTATGATTTGTGCCCTTTATAATAAGTATAATTTAGTAAAATAGTATTTACCTAAAAATTTATTAGATTCATAATCCAATGTGCAAACAACTTTTCACAAATGTAAGTCTGCTGTACCTTTTGTAGTTAGTAAGTTAGAAAACTCAGTGAGGGACAGAAAAAGAAACAGGATAGAATGAGTTTCTGAGTTCAAATGAGGCCACAGGAGGTTAAGAAGAAAGACCCAATTCAATGTAAAGTATCACCCAATGTCAACAGAATGGCATGGCCATCTCAGTTGGCCATTTTTTAGGATGAAGTCAAATGTCCATGTTTGACCATTTTTATTAGTCTCCCTTTTTAAAGAAGACTAATGCTAAAGATACAGATTTGAGCCATGAAGATAAAAGTAAAATCAATGTGATTTCTTTTGCCACACAACTGGAACTCCATTTCTAAGAGAAGTAGTGTGAAATCCATGGAAGTCAAAATTAAATACTGAACTGGCTACTTCCTAGCTATATGATGTTGAAAATATTTAACCCCTTTGAGCCCTGGTTTCTTAATCTGTAGAAGGGAGATACTAAAATCTACTTTGTGGGATTGTTGTGAAGACTAAGTGAGCAATACACAAGAAGTACCAGTCCAGTGTCTGCCTCAGATGAACAGTAATTATTATTGTTGTTTTTGCTCCAAGGTGTGAAAATTTTGAAATAATAATTGTGTTTCCATTTGCAATTACTTAAATTTGTTTACAAGCAACATTAAGTGTTTTGGTCAAAATTTTATTTTTCTGTGGTAGCACTGAAAACATTTTTCAGACCACTATATGATTTTTATGTGCTGAAAGAGCGCGGCAGGGCATTTTTCCCTTCTAGTTTTTGAGAATGGGGTGGAATATGTAAGCTTCTTAATAGGTACTGACTGTTGGCACGGAAGCTCTTAGCAGTTAACATAAACCCTGGCTGTACATGGCCTTCAATTTCTTTTACAGCAGGGGCCTAAGTAGAATTTATCACCCTTGTCCTGGTGCACTCAGGAGGATAGACAAGGTGAAAAGGACCATCAAGCTGGTTAGACTGTGGAAACTTGGAAATGATTTTGAGCAAACAGTAGCTTTAATTTTCCCGCCCAAATCAAAATATGATGACGTTGTGTTTAGACAGGGCTTGGATAGAGCTCTCAGTTCCACTTGTGTAATTTTTAGCTAAATACCTAAAGATTCAGGATTTTGTGGGGGGGGTTTCTATAAATTACCTCTCTGGCAATCGCACGCTGTTTGGTTAGCATCAACTACATCTATGTCGAAACAAAAAGCTTTGTTAAGCAGAAATCTGTGAACACAAAAACCATTTAAAACAACATTGAAGCCCAGCTTAAGACCACAAGTGCAGGGAGGCCCACTCTGTCCTTTGTTTGCCCTGCTGCTGCGATAGTGGAGACCTGGTGAACAGGAACAAAATCGACTAGGGGCGAGCTTGCCATTTCAAGTCTCCCAGATTAAATTGAAGTCTTGTTTTTAATTTCATTTCCTTTTTTATTTTTTTATAAAGAGAAAGAACTTGTTATTCACATTTTGAAATTATGTTGAAAGGTAAGTTAACTGTCCCACCACTGCCTCTCTGCCTGGTTGCTCACTGGATAAAACAAAATATATTATCCAAAACAGCCTCGATGCAAGCAACCCAACCAGCCATTAGCGTTGGCTGTTGTGGGCTCTAAGGAACGAAAGAACCACTATCAGGGAATCCCCTACCTACTGCTATACAAAACAACCACCGAGATTTTTATACTCATGTCCATTCCATACATTGGAAAACAATGGCAGGAGTTTAGTCTGTATATTTTAAGAGGACAGTATTGGGAAAATAGAATTAGTCTTTGATTTGAGCAAAGATTCAATGCCAACTGCTCTGGTGCTAACCTTGACTCTATTATTGAATCCTTGTCATTCTCAGCAAGCCTCTGTGACTCCATTTCCCCATCTATGACACAGGAATAATACAAGCATGCTTTATCTTCTGCAATTGCTGTACCCTCAAAAACTTGTGTGAACTGAATTGTAGAAAATAAAATTGTAAGCTCTGAATACAGTAGAAAAAAATTAATGTTTCAAGAAACCTCAAGATGAATCCTTTTGTCAAGTGAAGAATCCTTTTATACCCTATTTTAAAAAATAAATTCAATTTTTAGTATTACCACATTTTTCTGTGTATAAGCCAATACTATTGTCTAAAATGGTTAGATAAAATATTGGGGGTTGTCTTATACATGGGAGTAAACTGTGCATTGATTTCTTAATGTTGGGTTAGAAAAATAAGGGTCATCTTATACTCACACATGGGGGCGTCTTATATACACGGAAAAACACTGTGCCTCTACACATATATACATATAACTAGCTCCAGATCTAAATCCTGTTGGTTCTGTTTCTCTGGGAAACCCTGACTAATACACAAGCTAAATGAGTCACCTCCCCACATACACAAGAGAAGCAGCAGAGTTGCGGCTTCTCCACTTGGAAAGTCATGACTATGAATACAAGAGATCCAGGGACAAATTCTTCAGAGACTTATCCCGGTGCTCTAGCTGGTGGTGCCGAGGGCCACCAGGATTCCCTGAGCCGGCAGAGAAAGCTGGCCAGTCATAAAAAGAATGGAGCAGAGGCCCTGTGAGAAAAGCAGGGAGCGCACAGCCCCTGAGATGCTAAGACTCCACACAGCTTTGAATTTCAAAGTGAGTCCCTGTGGGTCTCAAACAAGAGCTTCCCCTACCCCTTACTTGCAGTGCCTTGAATTTGTCTCCACTTCTTGCGACCAGAAAAAATCTTGAATTAAACAACAAAATTAAAATATCCAAGGTAGAAATTTCTCCTTTTTTTTAAAAAGATTTATTTTTATTGTTTTTGACAGAGAGAGAGAGAGACAGAGACAGAGAGAAGGGGCGGGGGGGGGGGGG
>PVKE010041691.1:0-14055 GCA_004027555.1 Craseonycteris thonglongyai | reverse complement strand
TCTGGTACCCCTATTATTCTAATATTGTTCTTTCTGATGGAGTCAGAAAGTTCTTGTAGGGCTCTTTCATTTCTCTTGATTTTCCTTTCCCTTTCTTCTTCCCTCTGTGACATTTCCATGTTTGTATCTTCAATTTCACTCATCCTTTCCTCTAGCTGGTCAGCCCTGTTTCCTATGCTGGTCAGTTATTTTTTCAGCTCTCCCATGATGCCTTTCATTTCAAGGAGTTCCTTTTGGTTCTGCTCTAGTTTCTCAATTTTGTTGGTAAAGTACTCATTTTGCTCAGAAAATTTCTTGTTGAGGTCATTTAACTGTGTCTAGGTACTTTGCCAGCATTGAGTGAGCTCTGAGTGTCTTGATTATTGCAGCCCTGAATTCTGTTTCACTTAGATTTGATTCCAAGTGTGAAAGATCCTTTACTAAAGAATGCCCCTGATCTTCTGGAGGGGCTTTGAATTCTGAGGTGTGCATTGTGTTTGATGTGGTACTTTTTGCTTTACGCATGAGTATGTTTTCCCTCTGAGGGTTTGCAGATCAGATGGGCTTCTCTTTATTTTTTCTTTTGGGCTCAGTTGTGGGAGAAGGAGATTTTGGGAGAGGGTTGGGGGAAGCAGACAGCTTCTGTGTCCTGGGGCACTTCAGGTTGCTGTCTTAGCTGTTAGATAGCAGGGTAGTAAAGGTGTGGCCAGGGGCAGGGGCATGTGAGTAGGAGCTAGGGCGGGCCTGAGACACAATAGCAGATTCCTCTTTCAGCAGGGGGAGTGGTGGTTCATTGTGGGCGGGGCACAGGAGCTCCCATCTTTCTCTCCTCCGCCTCGGTGCCCCTCTTTCAATTGTGTTTGTGAGCCACGCCCGCAGCGCAGCGCTTGGATGGGTTGGGGCTTGGCAGAGGCCCCGGTCGGGCACGTAGTCCCGCGGGCAGGCAATGAGCCGTGGCGTTCCAGTCAGCAGCCCGGTTGCGCGCAGGCAGCAGTGCCCCAGCGGCCTGGTGGGCGGGGCGCCGAAAGCCCAGTTGAGCGCTCCCGAGTAGGCAGCAGTGCTGCAGCAGCCCAGTGGGTGGGGCACCGAAAGCTGGTCTCACAAGCAGGCAGCGGCACTGCGGCAGCCTGGTGAGTGGGCGCGAAAAGCCCGGTTGTGTGTTTGCGCGCAGGCAAAACGATCTTGATGAAGTTGATCACTTGAAGTCATAGACCTTCTACTTCATGGTTTGTCACTCAAATAGGCTTGCCCCACTTCTCCATCTGTGAACCACCTTACCCAGTGTCTTACTATACTCACATCAACACACTGATCACCATAAATGGCTTGTATTTTTCTGTGAATTTCAACTAGAGGAGCTTTTTCCACTATTAAGAATTCAATAGGAATGCTGGGATGGCTCACCAGGTTAAGAGTTCGTCTTGCAGACCTAGAGTCTGAGGATCAAATCCCAGCCCCAGCCCATATGGACCCGTATGTTGAACTGGGGCGCAGCCCCACTTTGGTTCTTGCTGGGATGAACTTCCCATGTGGGAGGTCCCAAGGCTTGGCCTCCAGCTCACAGAGGTGTGCTTCCTATATGGAAGGCCCCCGGCCTGGTTCCAACTCTGACGTGGCCCCTGCTTGCCTATGTGGAATGAAACTGTGGAAGACTGATGATATACGACTATGGAGACTGCTCTGACCCCTCCCCCTTCTTCTCTGTCTCTCTGTGAAAAACAATAAAATAAATCTTTAAAAGAAATTTCAATACTAGCATGCTGTTTGAACCAAACATCTGAACACTTTCCATTTTGAGGTGTACTGGGTGAAAAATGTAAGCATCTATGTATGCAAACTCAAGAATGATGGAAGGGAGATACCATGTGACTACACAGACCCAGTTATAGCCAGATACATCTAATGTAACAAAAAATATTACAGTGGAGGCAAAATTTACCAGCCTACCCTTTTATATATAAACTCTTAAGATGCAACCAAAAACCTATTAGAAACAATATATAAATACAATAATGTTGTGGGATACAAAATCAATGTGCAAAAATCTGGGAATGCTGAGATAGCTCAACAGGTTGTGTGCTTGCTTTGTAACCGTGAGGTATGGGGATCGAATCCTGGCTCCAGCTTGTGGAAATCCATATGCTAAACTATAGCACAACTGGTAACCACTGGGATGGTGGCAAAGGTTCTTACCTCACATGCAGGAGGCCCCCTATTTGGTTCCCACCTTACACAGCCCCACATCCACCTGTGAGGAATGAAACCATGTCACAACTAATGATGTAGAACTATGGAGATATGCTCTGGGCCCTCCATCTTTCTCTCTTGCCTTCTCTCAAAAAATAAATCTTGGAAAAAAAAATCTGTTGCATTTCTATAACAATGAAATATCAGGGAAAAAATGAAGAAAACAACCCCATTTGCAATTACAACAGAAAGGATAAAATACCAAGGAATACATTTAAAACAAAGGAAGTGAAGGAAACAAAAGACTTTTTTTTTTTTTAAGATTTTATTGTTTTTGACAGAGACAGAGAGAGACAGAGAGAAGGGGGAGGACCCAGAGCAGTCTCCATAGTTGTATGGCATCATCAGTTTTCGACATGGTTTCATTCTACACAGGTGGGTAGGGGCCATGCAGGAGCTGGGCTGGGGCCTCCCACATGGGAGGCATGCCCCCTTGAGCCAGGGGCCAAACTGGGGGGAAGGGCTGGGGGAGCTGAACTGGGGGCCTCCGGCATGGGAAGCACACCTCAGTTCAGCATATGGATCCACATGGGCCAGAGCCAGGATTCGAGCCCTATCCCCGGGGCTGCAAAGCAAGTGCTTGACCTGCTGAGCCATCCCGGCTTCCCCAAGACATTGTTGAAAGTATATGAAGACACAAAGAAATGGGAAGATATTTTGTGTTCATGGATTTTTAAAATCATAGTTAAAATGACAATGTTCTTTCAAGCCATATTACAGATTTAATGCAATCCCCATGGCATTTTTCAATAAAATATTACCCAAAAATCATGTTTGTATGGAATCACAAAAGACCCCGAATATCCAAAGCAATCCAGAGAAATTAGAACAAAGCCAGAAGTATCACATTCCCTGACTTCAAATTATACTGTAATACAAAGCTACAATAACCAAAACCATATGGCACTGGCAGAAAAACAGACATGCAGACCAATGAAACAGACATGAGAGCCCAGAAATAAACCCATATGCATATTGTAAACTAATTTTCAACAAAGAAGCCAAAAACATACAATGGACAAGGAAAGCGTCTTCAATAAATGGTGTTGGGAAAATTAGAAAGTTAAACACAAAAAAATGAAACTAGACTGCTGACACCATACACAAAGATTAACTCAAAACAGATTAAAGACTTAAATAAAACCTAAAAGAATAAAATGTAGAAGAAAATACAGGTACTAAATTTATAAACCTTGGTCTTAGAGGGATTTTCATGAACTTGACCCCAAAGACAAGGGAAGTAAAAGCAAAAATAAATGAATGGGACTACATCAAATTAAAAAACCTGTCCACAGCAAAAGAAATCACCAAGAAAACAAAAAGGTAATCAATGGAATGCAAGAAGATATTTGCAAATGGTACCTCTGATAAGGAGCTAACATTTAAAATATATAAAGAATACATACAACTCAACAACAAAAAAATAATCCAATTGAAAAATCAGAGGATTTAAACAGACACTTCCCCAAAAAAGACATACAAATGGCCAATATATGAAAAGATGCTTAACTTCACTAACTATAAGAGAAATGCAGATTGAAACCACAGTGAGAAATCACTATAAGTATGGGAAAGGATATGGAGAAAAAAGAACTTACTACACTGCTGTTGGGAATGTAAATTGGTTCAGTCACTATAGAAAACAGTAAGAAGGTTTTTCAAAAATTTAAGAACAGAACAATCCCTTGTCTGCATGTCTACCTGAAAAAATTTGAAAACACTTATTTGTAAAGATATATGTACTCCATGATTATTTCAGCATTATTCAGAGTAGCAAAAACATAAAAACAACCTAGGTGGAGAGAGATCAAAAACGGAGTAGAAAATCACTGTGCCTGCTTTGTTACATGAACACATTGAAATTGCAAATAAATAATAGAAAAAATAACCTGGAGAACCACCTGAAATCTAGCTGAATAGAAACTTTATAACTAAGGATATAAAGGAGACTGGTAGGAGGGGCAGAGACCCAAAACAGGCTAGCCCCAAACCTCCATTGAGATCAGGAGGAATATCTTGTTCATGAAGGTTGTCCCCAGAGGGACCCCAGCCCCACACGAGGCTCCTCAGCATGGAATACTGGTACTGGGAAGAACAGCCCTACAACAACTGGCTGTGAAAAACAGTGGGAATTCCCGCCATCACGGTAGGACAGAAGTCTGCAGGAAACACAGACATCCTCTTAAAGTGCCTGCACACAGATTCAGTCACTCAGGGCACTAACCCTGGGCTCAAGCAGAAAGATGGTAAGCCAAGGGGAGCTGGAGGCATACAGGGATCAGACTGAGGTGTGTGGCTTTGGAGACGAAGGGTGGGAACAGTCATCATTTTTCCTGAATGGTCTCCTCCTCCCATGCAGCTGGCCAGCAGGTGCCATTTTTCCTGTGTTGCACCTGCCCCTACACAGCAAAATCTGACCCTGATTGGTCTGGCGAGCTCCACTCACTCCACCCTACTGACTCATTAGGATCCTACCCCACCTAACTTCTCCAACGTCAAAGACACTTTCTCCGGTGAGCAGGCAACCCTTGCCTACATTGCTATCTTTCTTTGAAATCTATGGGAGTCCACAGGCTACAGGCAGACAATGCCTGGCCTAGGTGCATTCTGAGATTTTTGCTGAGTAGCTCCAGGAACAGTAATGGCACCAAACAAGAATTTACAGGAGCACCTAGTGCAGATGACCAGGGTGACTGTGTCAGGGTCCCATTAGAGTACCTACTAAATAAGGTTACCAAACAGTACTGGAGGATGTAGCAGATCTACCTAATACATAGAAACAAACACAGGGAGGAAACCAAAATGAGCAAACAAAGAAATACGCACCAAATGAAAGAACAGGAAAGAAAACTCCAGGAAAAGAATTAAACAACCTATTAGATAGAGTTTAAAACAATGGTTATGGGGAAGCCGGGATGGCTCAGTGGGTTAAGTGCTCACTTTGCAGCGCCGGGGACAGGGGATCGAATCCTGGCCCTGGCCCGTGCGGACCCATATGCTGAACTGGGAGCTCCCCCAGTTCAGTTCTCTGTCTCTGTCTCTGTCTATCTCTCTCTCTCTGTCAAAAATAAAAATAAATAAAAATATATTAAAACAATGGTTATAAGAAACTTGGTGAGAACTTTAACTAAGAGATAGTAAGCATAAAAAAGAACATAGAAACCATAAGAAAGAACCAGTCAGAAGTGATGCATATAATAACTGAAATGAAGAATACAACAGAAAGAACCACCAGCAGATTAGATAAATCAGAGGATCAAATCAGTGAGTTGGAAGACAAGGTAGCAGAAAATACCAAATCAGAACAGCAAAAAAAAAAAGAACCCTCCCCCAAAATGAGGCTAGCTTAAGAGAGCTCTGGGACAACATCAAATGTTAACAACATTCGCATCATAGGGGTACGTGAAAGAGAAGAGACAGAGCTTATATGAAGAAATAATGACTGAAAACTTCCCTAACAAGGTAAAGGAAATATACATACAAGCCCAGGAAGCACAGAGTCCCAAACAAGATGAACCCAAAAAGGCCCACACCAAGACATACTATACGAGGGCTGACAGAAAAAAGTCCAGCCATTGTCAATATAACAAGAATGGTTACACAGCTGGATAGTTTCCACAAACCCCTAGTATTTAAAATGGCAAAGGTTAAAGACAGAGAGAATCGTAAAAGCAGCAAGAGAAAGGTAACTAGTAACTTATAAGGGCACTCCCATACGACTGTCAGATGATTTCTCAACAGAAACTTTGCAGGCCCCAAGAGATTGGCAGAAAATATTCAACATGATGAAAACCTAGTACATACAACCCAGATTCCTCTACCCAGCAAGGCTATCATTCAAAATTGAAGGACAAATAAAGAGCTTCCCAGACAAGATAAAGCTAAAGGAGTTCATCACTACCAAACCAGTATTACAAGAAATGTTAGAGGGACTTCTTTAAGATGGAAAAAATAAAAAAGCAAAATTATAAAATAAGATAGCAATAGCTACATATCTATCAATAATTATTTTCAATTTAAATGAACTAAAAGCTCCAATCAAAAGATATGGAGGGTATCTGTGCTGAATGGAGTCAAGAAAAGACAGACACAATTTGGTTTTGCTTATATATGGAATCTAAAGAACAAAATGAACAAACAAAACAGAAACAAACTCATAGCAACAGAAAACATATGGATGACTACCAGAAGATCCAGGGGTTGGAGGGATGGTTAAAAAAGAGGAAAAGATTAAGAAGTACAAATTCAAGGGAGGGCACAATAGCACAGCAGGTTGACCACTTGCCTTGCAAGCATGAGGTCCTCGGTTTGATCCCCAGCCCTGGCCTGTGCAAACCCATATGCTGAACTGTGGTGCAACTGGTAACTGTAGGATGGCTCGGTGGTGAAGGTTCTCACCTCTCATGTGGGAGGTCATTAATCAAAAAAATAAAAATATAGTGATTTGTAAGGTACGTCTAATAAGTAAGTTCAACAAGGTCACAGGATACAAGATAAAAATGTAAAAATCAATTGTATGTCTATATATTAACAATAAACACAATGAAATTAAAAATATCAGTATCATTTATAATCTCAAAAAAATACACAGGCATAAACCTAAAAATATACGTACCGAACATGTATGCTGAAAACTACACATTGATGGAGGAATTCAAAGATCTAAAAAAACGGAGACACATACTGTGTTCAAGGATTGGTAGATTCAACTTGGTAAAGATGTCAATTTTCCCCATAATCATACATAGGCTTAACCCAGTTCCTCTCAAAAATCCAGCAATATTATTTTGTAGATACAGGAAAAATTATTCTAAAATTTATGTAGAAAGGCAAAGTAATTAGAATAACTAAAACATTTCTTAAAATTAAGAAGAAATCAGTCTATCCAATTTCAAAATCTGTTATATAGCTATAGTAATAAACACTGTGTGATACTGATGGAGAGACATATATGAGTGGGGACCCCCCAAAAAACAAAATTTATTTCTAAAAAATTGTATTTATTTTTACATGTTAAAAACTGCAGTCACCTTTAAAGTACTCTCCATTTGATACAATACACCTATCAAGATGTTTTTTCCACTGCTCAAAACAGTTTCTGAACTCAATTTTGATGCCTTTTGGTGCTTCTGCTGTTTTTTGTTTCAGCTCTTCCACATCAACAAAATGTTTCCCTTTGAGGGTTTTTATTCGGGGAAACAAAAAACGTTGCTGAGGATGACATCAGGTGAATAGGGAGGGTGGAACACCGGATCATGCTATTTTTTTTTATCAAAAACAGATGAATAGTCAGTGTGGTGTGGGCAGGTCTGAGTTGTCATTCCACACACTGTTCGTGTAAATCATCCATCAGGAAATGGGCAAACACATTGGAAGAGTCTCCAAAAAAATTAATTGAAGCTAAACACAGCCTCTCACAATAATGCCAGCTGGTCCACCGATGCAGGTGGGCTCCTACACATTCACCTAGCAGGGGAAGCCTGTAGTACACAGGGTCCCACCCTCCAGAAGATAACCCAGGCTTTATTTTGGGTCCTCCTCTTCATACAATGATCAATGGGACAGAATAGAGAACTCAAAGCAGACCTACACAAATATGTTCAACTGTTTTTTAACAAAGATGTGAAAGCAATTCAATAGAGGTAAGACAGACTTTTCAACAAATGGTGCTGGGACAGGTAGACACTGATAAATTATGAAATTCAACTTACATCTCAAATCTCACACAAAAAAATTAAGACAAAATGGGGAAAAAATTTTAGAAAAGAAAAATATCTTTGGGATCTGGAGCTAAACAGAGTTCTTAGATTTGAACCTAAAAGCATGATCCATAAATGATAATTTGGTAAAGTGAACCTCATCAAAATTAAAAGTCTTTGCTGAGGAAACATGTGAAGAGGATAAAAAGACAAGCTAGAAACAAACAAACAAAAAAAAATAGATGTGCAAACTATAATACATATCTAATAAAGCAGCGGTTCCTAACCTTTTTGGCACCAGGGACCAGTTTTGTGGAAGACAATATTTCCATTGACCTGGGATGGGAATGGTTTTGGGATGATTCAAGTGCATTACATTTATTGTGCACTTTATTTCTATTATTATTACACTGTATAATATATAATTGTCACTTGCAACTCACTGATAACAGTTCTGACATGAGTCTGCAAGCAACTGATATATTATGGTCTCTGTGCAGCCAAACCTCCCTGCCAATGTTAATCTGTATTTGCAGCCACTCCCCAGTCTAGCATCACCGCCTCAGCTCTACCTCAGATCATCAGGCATTAGATAGATTTCTCACAAGAAGCAGGGAACCTAGATCATTCACATGTGCAGTTCACAACAGGGTTGGTGCTCCTAGGAGAATCTAATGCCGCCACTGATCTGACAGGAGGCAGAGCTCAGGCAGTAATGGGAGCGATGGAAAGTGGCTACAAATACAGATGAAGCTTCACTTGCTCACCACTCACCTCCTGCTATGTGGCCTAGTGTCTCACAGGCCATGGACTGGTAAAGGTCTGTGGCCCATGGTTTGGGGACCCCTGCAATAAAGGACTAGTATCAGGAATATATAAACAATGCTCAAAACTTCATAGAATAAACAAGCAATTCAATTGGAAAATAGCCAAAAGAAATGAAGAGACATTTCATCAAAAGGGGTATACAGATGGCAAATAAGTACAATAAAACATGTTTAATATTATTAGCCATTAGGAAAATACAAATTAAAATCACAATGAGTATTACACATCTACCAGAATAGCTAAACAAATAATTTTCACACCAAATGCTGATGAGATGTGGAGAAATTCATGCATTGCTGGTGGGTTAAAAAAATGGCATAGTGATCTGGAAAACACTTCTGCAAAAAACTAAACATGAAATACCATAGGACTTAGCAAGTATAATTCTGGACATTTACCACAGAAAAATGAAAACTTATGTTCACAAGAAACCTATACACAAATGTTTATAGCCACTTCATTCATAATAACCCAAACTGGGAAACAACCCAGATAACTTTCACAGCTTAAATAAATGGTGGTAGGTACAACCATACCATAGAATACTATCCAACAATAAAAAGGATTGAACTATTGATACAAGCAGCAACATGGGTGAATCTCCAGGGAATTATGAGGGTGGGGGACAGCCAATCCCAAAAGGTTACATGCCTTATTCTTGAAATAACAAAATTATAAAAACAGAGAAGCTATTAGTAGTTGCCAGGGTTTGAGGAGAGGTAGGGATGGGAGGAAGTGTGCATGGCTACAAAATAGCAACATGAGAGATCCTTGTGATGATGGAAATATTTTTATATCTTAAATATATATACTTTTTACCATGTTGGTTCCAGACGTTACCACTGGAGAAAACTGGGTAAAGGGTACATAGGATCTCTCTGTATTATGTTTTACAATTGTATCTGAATCTAAAATTATCTCAAAATAAAGTTCAATTTTTAAAACTTTTTAAAAAAGAAAGGATATACTTCACATCCGATGCTGAGCAAGAGGGGAAGAAGAGGTCACAACCAATTTTAATAATGCATAGGGACTCAATATGACTAAAATAAAATTAAACACTGTAAAAAAATAAAACATTCCAAAGTACAAAAAGTATACTAAAAAAAATTCACATATAAATATTTTTACACATAAATATACAGAAATTGGGAGAAAATATGGCAAAAGCCTCAAGGAACCATGACTTTAGAACCAGATATAAATAAATATGTTTGACAAAATTAAACTTAAAATAAAAAGCAATCCCTAAACATAAAAATAAAAAAATTAGTGAACCTAACTGCATATCCAGTGGTGGCCGAGTAACCCATGTAATCCCACGTAACGTTTCAACACAGTAATCTGACAATATGAGGTGTGATAAAAAAATGTGGTGAATGGAAGCTCAGCAAGTTAAGCACTCGCTGTGCAGCCCTGGGAACTGAAGATCGAATCTGGGCCCTGGCCCGTGCAGACCCATCTGCTGAACTGAGGTGTGCTTACCATGCAGGAGACCCACAGCCCAGTTCCTGCCCACCTGTGTGGAATGGAAACCATGTTGAAAACTGATGACATATACAACTATAGAGACTTCTCTGTTCCCTCATCCTTCTCTGTCTCTGTCAAAAAAAAGTAAATCTTTTAAAAAATAGGGAAAGCCGGGATGGCTCAGCGGGTTAAGTGCTCGTTTTGAAGCCCCGAGGACCGAGGATCGAATCCCGGCTCCGGCCTAGGCGGACCCACATGCTGAACTGGAGTGTGCTTCCTGAATGCGGTGAGGCCCCCAGTTCAGTGAAAAAAAAATATATATATGGTGAATGTTTAAATAAGAAAATTTATTTCCATAAAAGGCACATTGCCATTAATCCCCCCTCAAAATACTCCCGTTGCTGTGATTACACTTATCCTACCATTCTTGCCACTTTCTGAAGCAGTTCTGGAAGTCCTCTTTTATGTCTTTAGTTGTGCCATGGGTCACGGCTGCCTCGATGTCCTGAATTGATTCAAAATGTTTACCTTTCATGGTCATTTTGACTCTGGGGAAGAGCCAGAAGATGCACAGTGCCAGACCCAGTGACTAAGGTAGATATATGGACACACTGTAGTGTTTCTGACCGAAATTGCAGTACCAGAAGCAATGTGTGACGTGAATTAATTCAGGACATCGAGGTACCAACAACAGCGCAACTAAGGACATTCCAAGAAAAATGACTTCCAGAACTGCTTCAGAAAGTGGCAAGAACGATGAAGTGTGTCCTAAATAAGGGGAATTAATGGAAATGTATCTTTTAATGTTAAGGTATTTTACTTTAATAGTAAACATTCATGGATTTTTATTATACCTTGTAGTAGAGGTTTAGTAAAACCTTGCAGTCTTGCATTTGAATTGGAAATATCAATATATCAAATATATGCAGAATATATCTTAAAAAAAAACCTCCTAGACCTGTCTAAATTACCCAGGAGCCAATTTGCAGGGGCTCCAATTGCTCAAGGATGGTACAATTAAGAGTATCAATAATAACTACAATTAACTGAAACATACATGATTCAATCCATGAATTCATATGAAATAAAAACTGGTCATTACTGGAAAGTGGTAATTAACCACCTCACTGTTCTGAAAACTGATAAACGGAGAGAATCAGATACTCATTTTGCCTTTACCTAAACAAAGTTCATCATGGGAGCAACCTAACCAATTGATAAATGAGAGGCACTTCCCTTTAAAATAGTATTTCAGCTAGTAAATAAGAAATGGCAGAATTAGAGTATCACCATTTTATAGCTCTTTAATGAATACTAGATTTAGACAGTGTTCCTCAATGGTTGTTAACATTACAGAAAGAGACAGACATTACAAGTACCTCCTGATGGAAAAGAAAACCATCACAACTCACAATGCACTTACCGGTATGTCCTCTCAGCCCAAAATAATTCTGATAAAAATTGCAGATTCAACTATGAATTTATAAGAAATACAGGGCAAACATTGTTAAATGACACCAGAAATGATAAAATCCAAACTATGCACACTTAAATAAAATGTATGGCAAAAAAGAAAGGTAAGATTCAAAGACTACAGATTAAAAAGAAGACTCCAAATTTTTATCAATCAATCACAGTAAGAGTATGGGCCTTTATTTGAACAATGATCCAAACAAAATGTTTAAAATATGTATGTAACATCTGAAACTATTGGAAATTTGAACAATGACTGAATAGTTTGATAGTTTAAAGGAGTTATTGTTAGAGTTAAGTTAGTGTATGGTGGGGAGGGAAATGTAATAATGACGTACTGATTTTATTTTTAGTATGTGATTGTAAATCACATACATAATTATTTTTTTAAAGATTTATTTTATTGTTTTTTACAGAGACAGAGAGAGAGACAGAGGGAAGGGGGAAGGCCCAGAGCAGCCTCCATAGTTGTACATCATCAGTTTTCGACATGGTTTCATTCCACAAAGGTGGGCGGGGACTACACAGGGCAGGAACTGGGCTGTGGGCCTCCAGTATGGGAGGCATGCCCCCTTGAGCCAGGGGTCAAACCAGGGGGGTGAGAACCGAACTGGGGGCCTCCTGCATGGAAGCACACTACAGTTCAGCATATGGGTCCGCAAGGGCTGAGACTGGGATTTGATCCTCAGTCCGGGGGATGCAAATCGAGTGCTTAACCCACTGAGCCATCCCAGCTTCCTCACATAATTCTTAATAACAAAAATTGTGTATGTCACTTCTAGAAGACCTCATACTTTGAGAGATTGTTTCATTTAAACTGGATCCTAGCTATAGAAGAAAAATATTTATGCTGTGTTGTACTCATTTAAGTAATAAGGGGGTAGAGGGACCCAGGATGTTAAATGTAAGGAGAAAGTCATAAAAGGTAAGTATGTAAAAAGGAAAGTATGAGGGTAATAATCTATTTCACACTCAAAAGAGAAATTAAGTCCCAGACCTGGATGTATGACTGAAAAACTTAAGACTTCTCATTGTAGCCAGAATCCTCAAGATGGCAAAAATGACTTCTCAGCAGATGCAAACCTTCTCTGCAGAATAACAGTTCCATTTGGCTCAAAGGATTAAGCCACCAAATATATGAGAAAATGAACCAATACACAAGCATACTATAGAGTCAATGGCAATAAGTAAGAAGAACATATACATACTCAACATTGAAATAAAAAAAATAAAATACCTAAAGTAAATATTTTAAAAATAGGCGAGAAATTAAACTATAAGTACCAGCAAACCAGAAGAAATTATGAAAAATGACCAGATTTGAGGAAAGAAAAGAACCAAACAAAACTTTGATATGCAAATTAACTGCTAAATAAAGTACTATAACCAAAATTAAGAATTCAACAGATGGACTTTAGGGATGCTGGGATAGCTCAGTGGTTGAGTTCTTGTCTCACAATTGTGAAGTCTAGGGTTCAATTCCCAGCTCAGGCCTATGCAAACTTATATGCTGAACTGCAGCACAACTGGTAACCCCTGGGATGGCTCAGTGGTGAAGGTTCTTGCTTCCCATTTGGGAGATTCCCAGTTCGGTTCTCCCCCCACATGGCCTCACATCCACCTGTGTGGAATGAACCCATGTCACAACTAATGATGTACAACTATGGATGAAGACTGCTCTGGGTCTTCCCCCTTTATCTCTCACCTTCTCTCAAACAATAAAATAAATCTTAAAAAAAAAACACCACATGGATTTTATAGCAGACTTGATGTAGTTTAAGAGACAATCAATGAACTATAAGGCAGGTCAGAGAAAATTATTATGAAATTTAAGAAGCACAAAGATTATAAATGCAGAATAAATAAGAAACACAGAGGATACAGTAAGTAGTTACAAGAACTGTTTGTTTGGGTTCCAGAAAAATAAGAGACACTGAGTAGAAGCAACATGTAAAGAGACAGTGGCTGAGAGGTTTTCCACTACTGATGAAAAACACTGAACCACACATTCAAGAAGCTCACCCAAATGCAAGAGGGAAAATAAAAAGAAATCCCAGTAAAATAACAGAGCACCACAAGAAAGTAAGAGAGAAAAAAAGAAAAGAAACAAATCCTAAAAACAGCCAGAGAAAAACAATTACTGTATTTTCCGGCGTATAAGACGATCGGGCGTATAAGACGACACCCTAATTTTACAGTTAAAACATAGGTTTAGGCCTATATTCGCTGTATAAGACTACCCTCCACTTCCGAGGCTGTAGTCTTATACAGCGAATATAGGCCTAAACCTATGTTTTAACTGTAAAATTAGGGGGTCGTCTTATACGCCCAGTCGTCTTATACTCCGGAAAATACGGTA
>PVKE010041690.1:0-14057 GCA_004027555.1 Craseonycteris thonglongyai | reverse complement strand
GAGGACCGAGGACCGAGGATCGAATCCCGGCTCCGGCCCAGGCAGGACCCACATGCTGAACTGGGGAGTTCCCACAGTTCGGTTCTCTAGCTGTCTCTGTCTCTGTCTCTCTCTCTATCTGTCAAAAGTAAAATAGAAATAAATATGTACTGAAGATAAAATAATTACTCTCTATAAATATAAAAAAAGATATAAAAAATAAAAAAATCCTATTTCGTTGAAGGTTGTATTTTAAAATGCAAAAACTTTTTGAGGTCTTGAGCCTTCATCGTACACTTAATTTAGAAGTATAATTTGGTCATGTATAGATTTCACATACTATATTAGGATAATCTGGCCTTGCAGTTAAAAAGGGCATAAAAAACTAAAGTGATCCATGACATGGAAGGTGGACTTACTCTAAAAGTAAAGGCCGGTGGAAAGTGAGCAGGGAAAAGCTGAAGATTTTTAAATGAACCACAAAACAAATGAGTATACTCAACTGATTGTTTTAACTGCCTAGGGTGTTCCTCTGAAAGGCTGGTCCCTTGGCAGCCCCCGAGCCCACTACCCTAAGACCATTAAAGACTAAATTATCTCTTACTACACGGAGGTATTGTCTTTATCCACAGGAATGGAAACGGAAAGTGGAAATCAAGAAAAGGCAATGGAAGAAAATACTGAAAAGAAAAAAGAAGTAGAAAAAAAGAAACGGTCTCGAGTTAAACAGGTCCTTGCAGAGATTGCTAAGCAAGTGGACTTCTGGTTTGGTGACGCCAATCTTCACAAGGACAGATTTCTGCGAGAGCAGATAGAAAAATCTAGAGATGGATGTAAGTTTACCCAGTTCGTCCATAATGGAACCAGTCTAGATGTGCGCTGCCTTTATTTACTAAGTTATCTACTTCTAAAACAGTTTATCTACACTACCTAGTAAATTATAGTATGTACTACTTGTATGCTTATACACAACTACATATTTTGTTGTATACATGTGCACTGTAGATATTTCACATTTAAAAGACTGTTACAGCACATGACACTGTACTTATAATGGGGTTTAAGACTTTTAATTCAAACCAAAGTTATTTATTCAAGAGATGAGAATGGACAGGCAAAATTACAGTAATGTTTCTGTACTTAGGAAGTTCAGGACAAGAAGGCATTTTAACAGTGCAACTTCTAAAACACCTTTTACTAATTTTAAAAGGAGGGATGCCAGGATAGCTCAACAGATTGAGTGCTTGCCTTGTAACCATGCCCAGCCCATGTAAAACCCACATGCCTGCCTCACAGGAGGCCCCCAGTTCAGTTACCACCCTGTGCGGCCCCACATCCACCTCTGTGGAATGAAACCATGCCAAGAACTAACTGCTCTGGGCCCCCCCCACACACACACCTTTCACTCACCTCTCAAAAACTAAATTAAAAAAAAAGTTAAATTTAAACTCAAATATGGCAAATCCTTAGCCATGGCTGTATCTATCTAGAAGATGGTGTAATATTTATTCACTTTTCCATTTCCATTAGATGTTGATATATCACTTCTCGTGTCTTTTAACAAAATGAAAAAACTGACCACTGATGGAAAATTAATAGCTAGAGCACTGAAAAGTTCAGCTGTTGTAGAGGTAAGCATTGTTACTATTGTTTTTATATGACATAGTTAAATGAGTTTATTAACCTGCGTGCTCGTTTTTTTTTTAAGCTGGATTTAGAAGGTACAAAGATCAGGAGAAAGCAACCTCTAGGTGAAAGACCAAAGGATGAGGATGAGCGGACAGTGTATGTGGTAAGTCATTTATATGGAAAAGCTCAAAGCACAGCAACCAAAAAAATGACACATTTTAATATTCAAGTAAAAATTTATTGACCTTGAGTAAAAATCCTTATTTACTACTGCTTTTAACTTATTATAGGAATTACTTCCTAAAAACGTTAACCACAGCTGGATTGAAAGAGTATTTGGGAAATGCGGCAATGTTGTTTATATAAGCATACCCCATTATAAATCTACTGGAGATCCAAAGGGATTTGCCTTTGTGGAATTTGAAACAAAAGAGCAAGCAGCAAAAGCTATTGAGGTAGGTCCGGAACCTAAAAAGAAAAAGGAAAGAAAATTATATAAAAGTGTTTTTAACCAGCAACATAGTTTTGCCGATTTAATTTCAGTTTCTCAACAACCCACCAGAAGAAGCACCAAGAAAGCCTGGTATATTTCCTAAAACTGTGAAAAATAAGCCCATTCCTACCTTTACAGTAGCTGGTGAGTTATTTCATGTTGACCTTTAAGCAAAAACTATTTTTGCTGGATGTAGCAGAAGCAAAATAATGAAACTAATGGCAGCATTTTTACAGAAGAAAAGAAAAGAAAGAAGAAGAAGAAAGGACGAGTGAAAAAGGAAGATGGCCTTCAGATCAGCGAGTTGAACGTAGACACCGATAAGGGGGGCAGCGGCTGCGGGGGGAAGAGGCCCAGGACCGCATCGGAGGGCTCCGAAGGGGAGGCCACTGAACCCCAGAAACCACCCTCTAAGAAAAAGAAGAAGCGGGAAAAAGCTGAAGTGAGCAGCTCACCTACAGTCAGAACACGGAAGAGGAAGAGAAGTCGCTCTGAAGATACAGAGCGCCTCACCCCCAAGCCAAAAGTCAAGAAAATGGCTCAGAAAGACGACCTCAAAAAAGCCTCAGAAGTGCCCAAAGAATACAAAGGTATTTATAACTGGGGGGTTAGGATTAGGTAAATGCAGCTTCCTTGTTTCTTAATTTTTGCCTTGCTCTTTAAAGATCTGGAAGTATCTACTGAAGAGAAGGACACTGGCGATGCAAAAGATGGGTCCCTCTTGAAAGTGAAAAGGAAGCATAAGAAAAAGCACAAGGAGCGGCACAGGATGGAGGAGGAGGTCATACCGCTCCGCGTGCTGTCCAAGTAGGTGCAGAGCAGTCGGCGGGCAGTGGCTCAGCCCCTCACCATTGCTAAAGTGCAATTCCAGTTTGTGTTACAGAGTTGCATATTAGCAACAGTGATGGCCTGAGCCGTGACCTGCGTGGGGCGCACGACATGATTGAAGGGAACGGGAGCCACCGCACTCTAACATGGAAGCACTTACTTCTCGCGTCACAGCAGATGCATCCATGTTGAAGTAGCGGGGGCTCCCGACAGACTTGGTGCGCTGTGGGCGAGGGCGGCAACGGGACACTCACCATCACCAAAACATGGAAGCACTTACTTCACTGGTTTCAAGCAAGTGCGTCCACGTTTAAGTGATGGGGAGCCCAATCTCGGGAACATGCTTTGCCCTGTTAAGTATTTTAGAAAGAAAACCTGTGTTTGGAGACACGTCCACTGAAACATGGAAGCACTTACTTTTGTGGACGCAGCAGGTGCCCCCATGTTAAAGCAGAGGGGATCCCCATTGTTGTAACCGACGAGGTTGCCAGGCAGCATGCAGAGAGACGTAATTTGGACTCACTTCGACTAAAACATGGAAGCACTTACTGCTCTAAAAGTTTCAGAAAGCACTTCCATGTTAAAGTTAAAGGGAGTCCATCACCCGGGCGAAGGCCAAAGGGGAGAAAACAAAGCCTCATACCTTTTGGCAGGAAGTCCTTCTCAGCTTCCCTCCATTACACGTCCCAAGAGTCCAGGTCTCATCGGAAGGTTAGAAGGCAGAGACTTGAGGCGCTCGTATTTATACTGTCTTTAACTCCTGAATTCCTTTGCCTTTTTATCTCGGAGAATCGGTAAGAGCCTTTTGTTATTCTAATGTGTCAGCTCTCGGGAAGGTATGATCCTGGGTGGGTCTGGATCCTTTTTTTCTTTTTTTTTGAAGTACACTGATGTCAATGCTAACAGCTAAAACCATTACCACAGATAGCCTCCTCTTTTAAAAAATGACCTATCTGCTTGTTTGATGGCATAGATTAGGGCTGACCAAGCTCTCCTTGGAGCCAGGCGCGCCATTGTGTTTCTATCTCGAGGGCCCCAGCTGTCTGAAGAAGCATCTACATGGTAAACGAATGTAAATGAAGAAATTGCTTCCAGCAGGGTTTTTTTTTTCCTTAGAAAATTCCTTTTGATTCAAGTAAATACTAAGGAATCTTATCTGAAATTGGAAGTAGTTAAACAAGTAATCTTCAAATTGTAATCTCTCATTTCCCGCCCCCAGAGATGACTGTTAGTAAAAGTTACTAGTTAATTAATTCAAAATTTTCCAAAAATTCAAATAACGAAAGTATACTCAAGAATTGAATTGCAAATTTAAAGCATTTAACCTGAATGTAGGGGCCAGGGGAACTCCCCTTTGCTTGTTTGCTGGATGGATTTGGAACCCTGGAAATGACCAGGGTGTTTAGTAAGGACACATTGGTGGGAGTGGCTGCAAGCTACTTTTAATGTATATGTTCAGATATTTACTTTTCCTTCAGTCATCTGTTACCACTCTTTCAAATGCATGTATTTTTCATTATAGGACTGAATGGATGGATCTGAAAAAAGAATATTTGGCACTGCAAAAAGCCAGTATGGCTTCTTTAAAAAAAACAATATCCCAAATAAAATTGGAGTCAGAAAAGGACACAGATTGTGGAGTTACTAATAAGTCTGCAATGAAAAATGAAAAAAGTAAACATCAATCTGGTATTTTTGGTAGCATTACGTTGTACTTACATACTTAAAAGTATTATTTCTGAGTTTTGGGTAAACATTAATTTTTACAGTGGTCTTGTTAGAAAATTACTGATTTGGTAAGTTGTCCAGATGTGATTCAATCTTGATGTAAGAGTATTTAAAGGGTTCATTTAAAACAGCATTTTTAACAGCTGTTTTAAGTTTTCTCTGCAGTTTTCATTATTAGTCAGATTTAGTAATGAGTGCCCAGTTTATGAATTGAGCAAGTTTGTAGAAACAGAGATCGTAACTTCATTCCATAGTATAAACCACAAGTATGGACAAACTAAAACAAGAGTTTTGTGAAATCTCAATATTAAGATGTAATTTAAATTCCTATAAGAAAAGTATAAATTTTCACATCTGAATTATTATATAGAATATTTTTCTACATTATTCTCTGCCTGTTCATTTCTCTACTAAGTATAGAGTACTTTGTTACTGGGTTCAGGGAAAGGGGGCATTTTGGGAGAAGGTTTTACACATATTCTAACAGTAACAGCATGAGTTTTTCCGTTTCATTTCATGGTAATCTGCAATAAGCAGTATGACTGTTGGGGATATCTGTCCTGAGCCCCGACAACTACAACCTAATGACTTTATGAATTGCTTACATTACATTCCCATTACATTTTAAATTAAGTAAATTAATTATTTAAAGGAGTCTAAAAGATGATGTTATTCTAAAGTGGTCCTCCTAAGTGTTAATTAGTGTAAGAGATTTATTTCTGGTCTTTTTCTTTTTAAGCAACAGCGAACAGTGCAGAGAGTTGTCCCCAAGAGAAGGTTGCTGCTGCAGGGCCACAGTTTGTGAGTGGTGTGATCATCAAGATCGTCAGCACAGAGCCTCTGCCTGGCAGGAAGCTCATCAAGGTAAGGCTCTTCACCCCCAGGGTGCGGGACCCTCTCGCCTCTTCAGAACTGCGTGGTGTGAAACATTTCCAACGTGGAGAATGAAGCAGATGAAATTAGAATGAGTCCCTGTGTGCTGAGCCGCTTGTAGGGTTTGATTCCATAGTAACTTTTAAGTTAGACTTGAAGCAAGATCTGACGACTGACCCCCTCACACTTCCTATGAGCGCAGTTTGGACAGCCTTCTGCAGGAAACCTGCAGTTTGTGCTGTTTCTGTTGGTGTGGCTCCTAGTTGTGCAGGAATGAGGAAGCCATACTGTCATCCTGGTAACTGCAGGAGTAGAAGCAGTGACATGCTTGCCCAGTAGTAACTTCCGTTTTCAGGAAAAAATGGAATTTAGAGAAATGCTTAGTGCCAAAGGTTTTTTAGAGATTTAATTAACATTAGAGTTGGTCTGAAATGATTTTAAAATTGTAATCATCAGCTCTTGCCAGGTTTTGGAACAAACTAGGTAATTTTTTTTCATTGGCACCCTTAGCTTTCAATAAATTCCTAAAAGATTTTGTAACCTGAAAACAGCCAATATTATTTTGGAATAAAAGAGAGATTATACATATTATTTTCCTTGCCATGGATTTAGTTACTGAATCCTCCTGGAAACTGAATTTTTTTTCCTGAAGGAAATGCAGAGTATTTTGGAGAAAAGAGCCTTCTATAAATTGCGTAAGTTTTTTTGGTTTGTTTGTTTTTGTTATTTTCAATTCATGCTGATTATTTTAAAAAAATTGAAACAAATACAGAAAGGTGTAAAGTATTTTGAAAAACTAAAAAAATTTTATACATAATTTACACTACAAATTTCTAATGATGCTGTTCTACAACCTTCTTTTTTCACTTTATATAATTTATTGAACAAAACCTTTTGTACTCCAATACAGCAATATTTCTTATTGATGTACTCTTTTGTGGGGGAGTGACAGGTTTTATTTACCCTTACCCTGTTCGCTTTCTTTTTAAACTATGTAAAAGTATTTTATGTTATAGCAGAGACATTCAGAATTTTTATTCTGACATCCAGCATCATGTGGTGTGTGTGTTTCTGCACACTCATGCCAGTCATTTTATAACTTTTCAGCCATTGACTGCCCAGGGTGATCCTGTGGAAGCACCCCAACTGAAACCCCACCCTGAAATGCAGTGGCCTCACTGACACACTAATTTAGAG
Organism: Craseonycteris thonglongyai; assembly: GCA_004027555.1. Lineage (NCBI taxonomy): Eukaryota > Metazoa > Chordata > Mammalia > Chiroptera > Craseonycteridae > Craseonycteris > Craseonycteris thonglongyai. The sequence continues at coordinate 7,330 of PVKE010041690.1, read as the reverse complement.
GGATTTCTTTAGTCCTAAATTAATACTGCCAGTTTGCAGAGTATTGTAGCAATGTAGAGTCCTAGATAAGAAAAATAAAATTAGCCGTGTAAATGCTTCTGTGGTTACTTAGATTGCAAAAGATTTAATAGAAAAATTATTGAAAAGTTTGTTATTTGGATCACTGACATAGAATTAATTAAAGAGCTTTTATCTAAATATTAATGTTAATTACAAATTCTTTTATGATCATCAGAATCATGAAGTGACTATGAATTAAGTTACCATAATAATTTACATAGGTTTTGCTGAAATGAAACTGAACAATGAGGATGGTGACTGCTGTTTGTGTCTTACCCAATGTGATTACCAGGCTAATTTGTCATTCTAAGAAGTGTTTTCAATACAGAATTACTCTGAGATTATAATGGATATTTAGTAAATACGTATCTTTTGAATGTCAGAAGTTTAATGGCTGATAAATCAGTAAAGTAGCTGTCCTACCCGTGAATACAATTGGATTTTATCAACTTGAAACTCATTATTTTTCTTCCCTTGTGCCTAAATTTAGTACCGTTAACCAGAGAAATGGGAAGAATTGGCAAATATATTTGTTTCTAGTTGAATTAGCAAACGTTTAGTAAGTGACTTGTTTGTGATAGGCAGTGTGCTGAGTGTTGTATGAGTTAAGACTGAGCCCCTTGCTTCTGCAGACACAGGTTTTTTCTACTTAAGATTTATTATTAACTAATAAGCTTTTCTGATTCTGTGATGAAATAATATTTCAGGTGTTGCCTGGTTCTTTCTGTAATTTAGACGTTAGAAATCCAACATCTAAAAGTTATCTAAATGAGTTGCTGCTTGAAAATTTGGATCAAATTAAAGGGGATTAGAGGGGTAAAATGATTTTTTTTTTCCCCTCCCGGTTGGGAATCTGCAGTTTTTTAGCTTCTTGAATGGAGGTTGATGAATTAAGAATTAGTGTAACATTCCTGCATAATTGCGTTGTATTTACTGTAGAACCTGCTGTGAAAGAAAAAAATGATTAGGAATGCAGGAATCTTGTTAATCTACCCTCACAGCAGGCCTTATAGGTAGAACTTTTCCTGGCTGGGTGACTGCAAATTGTTTAGAAGTTTAGGTATTTTATCAGAAATTAAGAGTTTTTAGGCTGTATTCCCATAGATCTACCCAAGGACCTAGAATTTTTGTAGATTCCATGGAACTTCTTTTTTCATTAATTGCTATAAAAAATTGAATGTTTTTACATATATTTTAAGTCATAAGTGATTTTGTACAGATGAGTGCCAACACACCTTCTCCCCTAATTCGTTGTGGGTTTTTTTTGTTTTCTTTATAGTTTTATTTCTTATTCTAACCGCACCCACTCTTGGAACCTCTCTTCTTGATTTGGGAGTGTGGGGAAGCTTTTGGACCTCCTGCTCTACAAATCTGTGGTCCTTCTAGTTAACATTGTAAATAAAGATGTGCCTGAATGAAAGAATGATTGGAGTTATGATACTCCGGTTTTATGTTAAACTGGGTCTCAACTTTGCCCATGTCAATTTCTAAAAGCATTTATATACATTTTAGAAATGTTTAAGCTAGGAGAGTTTTTTTTAAGCTTCATATGGCTCATTCACAGACTACATTCTGACAACCATTGGAAAAGCTTTAGAATCATTATGAAACTTTTTATGTATTTTAAATGTTTCTAAACTCTGATGCAGGACACTTTGGCAGCGGTCTCAGAAGTTGTCTATGTTGATTTGCTAGAAGGAGACACAGAATGCCATGTTAGGTTTAAAAGTCCAGAGGATGCTCAAGCGGTATTAAATGCAAGTATGGAAATTAAAAAGAAGCACTGCTGGAAACTCGAGGTTCTTTCCGGTAAAACTTCATAGAATCTTCCCTTTGTAACAGTTCTTATTATGGGGGATTGTATTTCCTGAATTTGGGTAATGAAACTAGTATTTTTATTTGTGCTCTTACATGCATAAAGTGGCAGTAAATATAATCCCACAGCTATTCTAATTCTATTAAGAACATAATGCTTGAATATGTCTCTTCATTGGTGCCCTTAGGTTCAGTGGTCAGTGTTTTTGTTTGTTTCTAAGGTGATCATGAACAGAGGTATTGGCAGAAGATTTTGGTGGACAGGCAGGCCAAGCTGAATCAGCCCCGTGAGAAGAAGAGAGGCACTGAGAAGGTAACAATAGTTCGTTCTGCTTTAGTTTGGGGTTTTGCTTATTTACTTTTTGGTTTTGGTAGCGTTTTTTTAGAGGCTGGCTGTCTTCTGAAAGTGATGTGTAGTCCTCGAATAACCTTGGATTTGCTGTACATAACTAAGATTTACATGGTGTTTTACATTGAGAGGGAATACTTATTGCTTTGTAATACACAAATTAGAAGTATTTTCCCCACAAGGGTATATTATTTTAATTTAGAGTTTTCTTTATCTCCTCCCTTTCTTTTTTAAACTAGTGATGTAACTTAAAGCCATCTTGATTTCTGGTTGCTGTGTTTTGTAGTTGGGTGATAAATGATTATTTAAACATTTTCTTAAGGGTAAAAGCACATTGTATTCAGAATGTGGTTTTTAAAGATATGAGCCTCCAGAGATAAGATTGAGAGATTTAATGTATATTGTTCCCTACAGTGGTAATAAGCTTATTTTTTTCCTAGAATAATCAACAAGTAATATAAACAAGCTTAAATACATTAAATAATTTAAAATAAGCTTCTCCATTTTAAGTGACACTGCAGTTTATTAAATTATTGTTGCTAGTGAGCTGTCAAGTTTGTTTTTGTAAAACAAATTATACATGTAAAAGTTAGTGCATCCTAAAGTGCTTAGAACAAAATAGGGCAAATAATAACTAAATTTCTATTAAGATTTAAAAATTGTAGAAGTCATATAAAAGTACATTGTAGAAGTCAGAGAAATCCTAAAAGATATGCATCCTTTTATCACTGGCTAGCACTTAAAAAGATATCCTTTTTGTATTCTATGTTTGGGATCGTATTTATAGAGTCCTTGATTTTTTAAGTGTTTTTTATTACCTTTCATCACCTTGGATTCACTGGGTTTGAAGGGATGATTTGTGGGGAGGTTTCCTACTGGTCTGTGTTAATTCTGTGGCGATGAGTGCAGACAATTTGCTCAGGTGGGGGCCTCCTTCCTTCCTAAGGACCTTTTCAGGTCGATGAGGTGGTAATTTCAAAGCCTGCTTGAGAGTATTGAAATGTTAAAACCATTAATCCAGAGCTCAGCACTGAAATGAAGTCATTTTGTTAAATAATACTTATCCTTTAATTGGTGGGTAATTTCGTTTAAATTTTATGTATTTGTGAAACTAGGAATTAGTGATACGGTTTTTCAGGGAGATCCCTATCTGTGAATTAAATTTGTGTGCAGGAAATACACACTAACGGGAGTTTCATAAGCGGGGTTGGGGCACAGTGGCAGCTCTCGCCTGGCATTGGGCAGCTCTTCTCCTTATCTTGCCGCGTTGCACCATCAGGCTCGCCCGTAGCGTGCTGTTCAAGGAAGAGAAATGTCCTCTTGTGTAGCACCCTCGCTGACGTTCTGGAAGGAGCTAGTTGGCTCATGTCATGAAATGGAAAAGGGCCACACTGAGTAGATTCCGTACCAGGTTCAGAGGAGAGGGGTGTACATTATTAGTGTGTCTACCTGCTGTGTTGGTAATTCATTTAGTTAATGGTTTGAGTGTGTGTTGGTATCAGCCATTGTCATAACAGCTGAGGTACAACCAGGAGTGACAGTCCTCTGTGCTCAGGAAGCTCACAGATGGAAGCCATGCAGCTCACAAGTGCTCTGCAGAAAAGTCACCTGGGAAGCGCCAAGGGGCAGCTTTCTATCAGGTGCGGTGGTCTGGCGAGGTGACATCAGAGCTGACCTCAGACGTGAGCCAGCGGCCAGGATAGTCTAGGTGACAGCTTTCCAGGCCCCTCGGTGGCTGGAGTGAGTGCCGGGACCAGGTGCCATAGTCAGTGTTTGGGAAAGGTGAGCAGCCCAAAGGTGACATCAAGACCTCACTGATGTGACAGCCCAGCGTTTTCACAGCGGTGCTCCTTGTGCTCCACAGCTGAGTGAAAGAAAAGCACTGATCAGGAAAATCCTGGCTCTTAGCTTTCACGGGTACTGGAGACAGTTAGTCCTAAGTCTCAGTCAGGTCAGACAGGATTGAGAGATAGAAGAGGAATAGGTAAAGAAAATTTTTCTACATATGTACGGTATATTCTTACGTAATCAAGTACAGGCAAATGAAGTTAAACCTCACAGAGGGTCACAAGATGCAGGAAAGGCCTGCTGCCCGCAGTGTCTCAGGCATTCTTGCTGGACCAAATTAGTAACAGCTGCCAGAGACAGACTGCAACCGCTCTCATTTTTCTTCAGCTTTTGAAGATTATTTTAAAGCTTTTCTCGACAAGTTACTGATGTCAGATATTCATCAGGTACAGGCAGAATTCATACAGTTCATGGAGATGACGAGAGTATAACAATTTATACACGTTCGCTAGCCTCACTGAGGAATGTACACATTGGCCTTTGTTTTACCAAGAGTGATTCATGCCAACAGCCCTGTGTCATTAGTGATGGAACATTAGAATCTGTTTTTTAAGAAAATAAGACTTTCATGTCTTCCAAAGTTAAATATAGTATTTAAAAGTTTTCCATCAAGAAAGCTTTTTGGGACATTTAGCCATTTTTAAATGGTCTTCTGCCACATAATTCATTTGCCTTTTTAAAAAATATTCAAATATGTTTGTTAGGGTGTCATAAATAAGAAGTACTCTTAATAACAGGCCCTTATTTGGGCTATTTTAATTTTCGAATTTGTAAGCAATTGTAAGCAAACCTTTTTGTAGCCCAGAATATGCTGTCTCTCATTCAAACAACACATGAATTCTCAAGCATAGTGCAGTTACCAAGTGAGCCATGTGGCCCTTAAGAGGTGTCCTGGTGACTAATACTCATGCTCCAAGAGTGCAGGAAACAACTAGCAGATGCGGATCCTGAACCCTCCAAAAGGTAACAAAAGAAGATGCCAGCATAGAGTGGCTGTTCCTAATTGAAAAAATGTTGGTGATCTGGAACTAAAGTTGGAAGGGTTGAGATATTTTAAAGATTTAATACCTGTTGTGCTTGATAAGCCATAGCTAGACAGCTGTTTCTATAATTGACTTGCCCTATGCTTAATCATCTCATTTGTCTAATGATGCCTATCCCCCTTTTGAAAAAAAAGTTATTCAGGCTGATAGTTGTGAAGTTTTTCTAGTCAAACTTATCTTAGTTTTTAAGTATCCTAGTACATTCTAACTTATGATTTTTTTCTCTATAGTTAATCACCAAAGCTGAAAAGATTAGACTCGCAAAGACTCAACAAGCAAGTAAGCATATTAGATTTTCTGAATATGACTGAAACAAAATTTGGTTCACCTCTTAAGATTTCACTGGACGCTTGTGCGACTTTTAGGAAATCCATTTTTTATTATGGTGGTAAATGCATAATGAATGTTTTGTTAAAGCCTATATTTACTTAAATACCTTTGTTCCTTAACTTGTAAATAAGACCATTGCTGGAGACAAGTACATTGTATACCACAATTTTCATTAAACATTTCATTTGTTGAAATTCTTAATAAATCCACCTCTAAGTGATTTAGTAAATTAATGTTTTGAACATTGTCATTAATTTTGTTGTTTTTATATTACAGAAATTTATCAATAGCACACCACTATATGGTTTGGGAAATGTGTATAAGTGGACTGTCTCTGTATTTACTCTTTTGTGGCTTTTGCTTGTTTCTGTCAAAGATCTTGGGTATACGGGCTACATTTCCATCATGTTGATTTATAGAGAATCAGCTGCAGTGTTTCATTATTGCTGCCCTTTGCCTGGGTGAGCCTTCAATGAACACACCATACGTACTGTTTCCAATTAAATGTTAAATTTTAAAGATACTGAGTTTGTTTTCCATAACTGAAGCCAAGAGAGACTAGAATGTACCAAATGCCATGAACACTGGGGAAGATCTAGGATTAGGTGTTAGCATCACTGAGGTCTGTCATTTTATTCAGGAAAACCACAGGCTGGGCATTTAAGGCCTTCCCAGAATTGCACCCCTAGGGACCTGGGTAGGACTGGTGTCTGAACATCACAGAAGTGCTGTGCATGGCCATGCGGCCCCTTCCTGGGGTTCTGCTGTGGCCTGGGCCCATCACCCTGGCTGCCCCTCATGTGCCTCCTGGGAGCCACGAAGGGAGCCTCTGGCTGCCTCTCCTGCTGGTGGGACAAGCAGCTCCTTCCTGCCAGTAGGTGTCCCGGCAGCTCACGCTTCTCTCTCCACAAGAAAGGCTAGTGTCTGCATTCTTGTGGAGGGAAAGAAAGATCTAGAAGTAATCAAAAGTAGTTGTGTATTTTAGGACTTTAGTTGACCTCATTGAGGGCTGTCTTCAGGTGACTTTGGAGAGGTTATCAGGTAAAATTCCATAAATTCTTCCTTTGGCAGTTTTTAAGACAAGATAAGCACTGATTGAACAAATACCTATGTTTGGACAGAACTGTAGCCCATGGGAGACAATGGTGAAGCAAACTCTCCTTCCTGGAGCCTCCTCCCTCTTATGTCCAGTAGTAGATAGAGACAGTAAACTAAAACAAGTAAAAATTAATTTGCTGCACATCTCCCAGGGCAAACAAAAAAGATGGGTGAGGAGAAACCTGGGTTGTTCATTTATTCTGTCTTTCATTCATTAATTCGTTTAATTAAAGGGATATTTGTTTAGCCTCTGCTACAATCAGACAGTGACTCTGTAGACATTAGAAGTACAAAGGAAAGGTAAGGACTCTGCCCTCAGATTTACTGCCCTGGGGAAGATAGAGGAGTCTGCCTGTAATTGGTAATGCGGGAAGTCTTGCAGATGAAAGCAAAGCCGCCCCTGCTAGTCCTTCTCCCTCACCCTTCAAGGTCGCAGAGACTTCCACCTTGTGGGTAAGTGTGTGCCCTTTATCCAGCACTTAGCACACAGTGACAGCTTAATGAATATTGGATGGAGTACACTGAATGTGTGCTCCAGGGCGTTATGGCAGATGGTAGGAATTAGTTGCATGAAGGATGTTTTCTTTCTCAAGCTACTGATTCTCAGTATTCACTTTCCTTTTTTAAGCATCTGTGCATGTCAGTGGGATTTGCTTCCTTCACTGCAAAACTGGCTGTATTTGAGCACCTTGCAGTAGCTCAGTATCACTTTCTCAAACGAAGGCCTCACTAGCCACTGTGCCTTGTGTGCTAACCATGTCACCTCGGGGAGCTGAGCACCTTTATT
>PVKE010041689.1:0-14065 GCA_004027555.1 Craseonycteris thonglongyai | reverse complement strand
GCAGCGGCTAAACAGGACGCGACATGTACAAAGGCGACAGCTAGGGAAAAACTTATACATACGATATCGCAAACATACCAACGAATATAATAAACCTGTGTAGATACTCAAACCATATTTTTAAATTCTAACAAATGTATAAAAATAAATTATAGTTTTACTTAGTGTTTATGAAAAACTTCTGATGCAGTCAAATAATGGCGGGCGCACACAAATCGGGCCACGGGCGCCATGGTGCCCGCGGGCACGGGTTGGGAATCCCTGCTCTAAAGTATACAAACACCATATATAACAAGTTCATTTATAATAAGAAAGGGCTAAGAGCAGACATAAATCTAAGGACAGAGGCCAGTTCTGCAGAGGCAGACATAGGGCCTCATCAAAGAGGAAATGTCTAGACCATATTTCAAAAAAATGTGGGAAGCCGGGATGGCTCAGTGGGTTAAGTGCTCACTTTGCAGCCCCGGAGACTGAGGATCGAATCCCGGCCCTGGGCTGTGGAGACCCATATGCTGAACTGGGGAGTGCCCCAGTTCGGTTCTCACCAGGGTGAGACCCCTGCCCAGTTCCTGCCCTGCGCAGCCCCACGCCCACCTATGGAATGAAACTAGGTGGAAAAACCAATGATGTGCAACTATAAAGACTGTTCTGGGCCCTCCCCCTTCTCTCTATCTCTGTCTCTGTATCCCTGTCAAAAACAATAAAAATAAATCTAAAAAAAAAAAATATGTATGCACGTGTATTCTGACACATTCCCTAAACTGTCACAGTGAGAAAAATGCAAGTCCTATTCCTCAAAATATGCTTCCTTTTTTCAGGGAGTGTCACTGACAGCTAGCTAAGGCAACCTGACAGAGCATCTCATAAGAGCCTTCCAATCATTTGAAATAAACTTTGCAGGAAGCATGGATATCATGAAACTTTCAGTTGGAGCCCTTGGTTATCTAAAGAGGAATAACAGGAGCCAAACACTCCGCTTTCCTTCTGGCCTGTCCTAACTTTCAAGTAAGGGAAACCATATTTCCATGATGTCCACAAATAGAAATGAATCTATTTTGACAGCCAAAATGTTGGAAAATAGAGGGTCCAGCAGAAGTAATGCCATAACGTCATAAAGCTTGCTTTGTCTCATGAGATGGACAGCAATTTGAACATTTAACCTAAAATGTCATATAGTGTACTTGAGTGTGATATTGTTACAGAAATACATGCTTACGATTTTGTAATAAAAGATTTGGTATAAGTTACCAGCTCATAAATAAGGGGTGTAACTTTTGCCCCTTGGTGATGAAGTGTGACATATGCATACATTTTCTGTGTAAGGGATGTTATCTGGCTATTGCACAAAGAGTAAAGGTTTTTGTCTTTTGAGAAAAAAGCAGTATGTTGGTGATGAAGGGTTATTCTTGGAAATTTGTGGTTTTACTCTGGGAATTTCACTTCCTCTGCATCAAAATGCAACACTTATAAACCACTCACACTGTTAGAAGCTATTTAAAATTCATCTTTCCTTAAAGACCCAAAGCTTTCCTTTTAGCCAACTCGAATTCATTAAAATGTTCTGCTGCCTTTCCTGGTGCAGTCACAATGATTCGTAATTTAATGCATATATTTAAAATAAATTACACTTGATTTCTTAAATGTTCAATGAAAAATAGAATGACAGACTTGAAAAGCCACAATATAGGGTCATCCTTTTTGTGTTGTTAACTGCAACCAACTCAGTAATTTTTTTTAAAGATTTATTTTTTTATTGTTTTTGACAGAGAGAGAGAGAAACAGATACAGAGACAGAGACAGAGAGAAGGGGGAGGGCCCAGAACAGTCTCCATAGTTGCACATCATTGGTTTTTCCACATAGTTTCATTCCATAGGTGGGTGCGGGGCTGCACAGGGCAGGAACTGGACCGGGGTCTCGTCCCTGTGAGAACTGAACTGGGGGCACTCCCTGGTTCAGCATGTGGGTCCACTGGGGTCAGGGCCAGGATTCGATCCTTGGTCCCCAGGGCTGCAAAGTGAGCGCTTAACCCACTGAGCCATCCCAGCTTCCCCCCAACTCAGTAATTTTAAGAGATGGCTTCAAAGAGATGCGGGGGACATTCTAGGACCAGAGTAGTGGTGACATCTGAATACATGTACAGCAAGCCAGGCTGATGACGGAAGCTGATGCCCTCTCTTATTCATTTGCCACTTTAGACCACAAAAATGGAACACAGAAATTACTACAGCTGCTTAAGGATGAATCCTGACTATTCATTTTTTCCACTAGGTATCGTCTTAAAGTAGGTATTGTGCTAATATGCTTGGGAGATAGTAAAATAAAAAAAAGAAAGAAAAAGAAATTTGTGTAAACAATTATAATAGTCATGAGACCATAAAAATCTTTTGGGGGTATTCCTTCAGATTATTAGTCCTTTCAGGTAGCATCACAGATCATACCTTTTGGAAACGTGTACACAGACCCTATGCCTTTTATTTAATTTAAAGTCTTGAGATTACGGGATACAGTTGAACACCAAGTAGAATAATATTTGAACCATTCCACACTTGAACTGGTTTTTCCTTACAGTTAGTGATAAAATTCTATACTGGTTCTAAGACTCACATGTTGTGCAATTTTCATAGAATTTTTCATCTCAAAACCAAAACTAAAACAGCAAGTTGTTGATATGAGTAAATGAACACCCTGCCCCATAAACTTGCCATATTAATGGGGCTTGTTCTTGCAGACTTCAGGTAATCTGGGTCATATTCATAGTCCCAGACCTAAACCCTGAACATATGTGGAATAAACAGTGCAATTAAATTCTATCCTCTTAATACCCCTTGATCAGAGAGAATCTATGTTATTTGCAACTTTACATATTGACTGCTAGACATACCAATTTAAAGAGATGATATAAACATAGTAATTAAAATCCCAAGGAATGAAGTCAATTTCTCTGATTCCAAATCCATGGTTCAACATGTCCAAGCTGTGTGAGTTGGAGAAAATAGTGGAACTACACTGTCATTCAGTTTCCTCATCTGCAGAATGAAAGTTACATTGCCTTCCTCAAGACTTTGTTGTATTTATTAAAGAACACTATTTTTTTAAGTGCAGAGCACAGTATCTGGCATTTAAAAAAAATAAAATATTATTGTCATTATCATCCTCAATGTGTATTCGTTTTAATTAGCACTTTATTACTCTATACAATGTCATTGGAATAGAAATAATGCTATCTTATCAGTTATATGTGCTATTACCCTCAGGCATGACTCTTCTTTGCTACCTTTCCAGGAACAATGACCCATGTCAAATTCACCTTTGTTTCCATTGTCATATGTTGCCCAGCCATACTGAAGAACAGTATAGTATAGTGGTGGATAGAGCTCATACTCTAGACTCAGATAGGCTTGGAGTTGAATCCTGCCTTTCTCATTTAATTTTTCTGACCTTCTGTTTTCCTGTCTATAAAATGTCTTCAAAGTAATGGTATCTATTGCATGTAAGAATTCAATAAGATAATGCATGTAGTTCTTGTCATATGCTACTAAAACCAACAGCAAATGTTTTTATAGTATTTGCCATGCGCTGGTACTGTTTTAAAAACTTTGTACTAACTCATTAAATCGTTATTACAATACTATGATATAGGCACTGTCATTATCCTTTCTTTAAATATTGAGAAAACAAGGCCTAGGGAGATCAAGGAACTTGTCCAGGGTCATCATAATGGTGACAATGGCAAGATTAAAATCCAGGCAGTTTGCCTTAATTGTGGAATTTTATTAAACCACTATCTCCTGCTGTCTCTCCATATTAAGTGCTTGCTGGACATTTGCTATTACTACAATAAAAATAAATATTTGTTGAAATATTTAATGAGTCGTTATTTGCTGAAGTACTTATTATTTATTGTAGTTCATTAAGTACCAAATCTTAACATAGACCACAAAAATGTCTCTCCTGATTCTAAGTTTTCACAAGCAAATTCTCAGATTCTGCCTACCAAGGATATCAAGGAAACAAGGTGTATACAAGGGCTGTCTGAAAAAAAAATCCAGCTATTGTCAATATAACAAGAATGGTTGCATGGCTGGATGCTTTCCCGACAGGCCTCATATTAAGAAAGGCAATTCAAGGTAGGTTCCCATATACTATACATATAATTTGCATGATTACATTTTATAAGAACTTTAATTATAAAAATAATATACGATTTGTTGCAAATAATTGACTTCCTCTTATGTGAGAGTATACATCACTACCTACTTGAAAACTTTTATGTAGAGGGAAAATAAAACAATGGGAGGTAGCTCTGAAGAAAGTAAGAATGTTTTCAATAATACTTTTAAAAACCATAAATGAAAACGTATAACTTCTAGCTCTCATTGTTTGAGGCTTATAATTATATTGCTTGAAATTTACAAAATATATAATTTTTCCTTTGGAAAATCTGATCCCTACCATATAAAACGCTTGGTCTGTTGCTATTCGACAGAGGGAGGAAGAACTATTTTATGATTTTGTAACAACATAACATACTTTGTTTACAAAGCAAGAATTTGTTTTCTATGCAATAATGATAAAAAGAATATAATTGTATTTCTTTTTCTAGCACTTCATTCCTTGTTTCATTTCCTGTTCTTATCCTTATTTACTTTCTTCCATTTTTAATTTATATTATCTTGCTGTGTTTCATATATGTTTAAACTGCCCTAAAGTCTTCCTGAAACAAGAGAAGGGTAAGCAAATGTCAGTGGCGTTTGCAATCAGGCAGGATTATTCTGGCATTTATTACTTTATGTCATTCATGAATTTCTGAGAACCGAGTAGAATGTCTGAATATAAATATGTAATTACTTTGGTAGGCTTAATAATGACTCCCAAGAATATTAGGTACTAATCCCTGGAACCTATAAATGATACCTTATAAGGGAGAAGGGTCTTTGTAGATGTGACTAAATTAAGGATCTTGAGATGGGGAGATTATTCTGGAATATCCAAGGGGGCTCTAAATGAAATCACAAGTGTTCTTAACAACTAAAGGTAGTGAGAGATTTGACACAGACAGCAGACAAGGCAATAGGACCACAGAGGCAGACACTGGATTGACACAGCTAATGAATACCACCTGTAACAACAGAAGCTGCAGTGGGCAAAGAATGGATTCTTTCTTAAAGTGTCCAGAAGAAGTAAAGCCTTGCTGATGTCTTATGTTGGTCCTGTGTTAGTGATTTTGGACTTGTAGCTTCCAGAACTGTGAGAGAATAAATTTCTATCATTTTAAGCCACCACATGCATAGTAATTTGTTACAGCAGCCATAGGAAACCAACATAGTTATTAACTGGAATACATACAATGGTTACGTGGAGAGAAAATTTTCCTTCAAACATTAAAGACAATTAGTAAAGATAATAAGTTATTTCCTACAAAAATGAAATATAGAAAGGTAGTTTTAAAAAATCAGGAACTTTTTATTTTAAAGACTACCATATGTTTCAGGAAATGCTACTTTCCTAACCAAATTATCTCTCTAATATATCATTTTTAAAAAGATTTATTTTATTGTTTTTGACAGAGAAAGAGAGACAGAGAAGGGGGAGGGCCCAGAGCAGTCTCCATAGTTGTACATCATCAGTTTCCCACAAGGTTTCGTTCCAAACAGGTGAACAGGGGACACGCAGGGTGGGAACTGGGCTGGGGGCCTCCTGAATTGGAGGCATACCCCCTTGAGCCAGGGGGCAAGAACTAAACTGGGGCCTCCCACTTGGGAAGCACACCCCCAGTTCAGCATATGGGTCCGCACGGGCCAGGGCCAGGATTCAATCATTATATTAAAGCAAAATTCTCTAGTACCAGGAAAGCAACTGGGAGTGCAGGCATCCTATGGGCACTAATTCCACACTATTCTTCAGCTCCAGCTAACTGAATCACTCAGTTCATAATACCACTTGTGTATTTTCTCTTCTACAAACTTTCCAGGATGTACCATTGTTTTCCTGGAAGTAATCTTTTCTTTTACACAGTTAAAGAACATATTTGCAGAATTTCACTTATGTAAAAGTTTCTAGGACTGGCTACTGTACTTACTGAACTCTAGGTGCAAATAATGTCCGTAGCACCTGGTGGTCTCTTGGAAAGTACAGGGTATATCTCATCAGCAGCTGCCTATTTCATCTTTGCTCTCTCTAGATCAGGGGTGTCCAAAGTTTTGGCTTCCTTGGGCAGCACCATAAGAATTGTCTTGGGTCACACATAAAATACACTAACGCTAATGATAACTGATGAGCTAAAAAATCTCATAATTTTTAAAGAAAATTTACAAATTTGTGTTGGGCCACATTCAAAGCTGTCCTAGGCCGCATGTGGCCCATGGGCCACAGGTTGAACAAGTTTGCTCTAGAAAAGATTAAGAGGCAGAAAGCTATCCCCCTACATGAGGTAGTTCTAAAATAAATTATGCTGATGGTATATACTTTGCACTTAGGACACTCTTAGAATCTAAGAGGCAATTCAGTTAGCCAGGAAAAAAAAAAAAAAGCCAAGTGGAAAGATGATTTTTCTCATAAATTAAACTATAAACATTTTGTGAAAAGTTATATTCTTAAAGATCTTAATATATTTGCTGCTTGAATGACGATAATAACTTATCCTCCCCACCCACTCAGGTTCCAGCCGGTCATGAGGGGAAAGGAAAGAGTGTCCCCGAAGGCAGGGGAGGGTAGGTGGAGACTTAAGTTTTCTTTTTCCCCTAAAAGTGGTAGGCTTTGAGTGGGAATGGAACCTTCCCAGCATTAACTCTAATAACACTTACTTGATTTACAAGGAAGTTACATCCTGTGCCTATTTCTTCTCTGTAGAATGGAAATGAGAACACTACGTACCTGACAGAACTGTTGTGAAGAAGAAATGAGCCAACATATGTAAAGCACAAAGAATAGAAACAAGGAGATAGTAAACAAACTTCACTATTTTGATTGTCACCTACCAGGCCTAAAGTTTTCCAGGCTCACACTGCACTATGTGGCCCTCTTTCATATCATAAACACAGCTGCAACTTCACATTTATCAAATAACTATCAAATTAATGTCTGTCTCATCCTGCACTGTAAACTTCAGGAAGCTGCAATCAAGTCTATGTTCGCTTCTCCTAGTACAGTGCTTGGCAAAGGACAGCACTGGAACGTTTGTTAAATAAATCTCACGAGGAAAGTGAACCAAAGACACCGTGATTCCAATCTGTAGTTTCAGATGTCTTCAGGAGTCAGGTGACACTGCCTTATCCACTGTAGTTTTTCTGCAGCTCGCTGAGTAATAGAAAGGCCTGGAAAGCTTTCAAATGTGCCCAGGCCCCATAGATTCCAGTGTGACAGGTCTGAGATTAGCAGAGCCAGTATTTAAAACTCTCCAAATAATTAATTCCAAGTCAGGTTGGAAAACTCCATTGTTCCCACGTGCTTCAATTCAGGATGGAAGGCCTCCAAACTGACTTCAGCTTTTGAATTTGACCCCCACCCCCTCCAGCTCCCTCTCCACACACCCTTGGTTGAATTCTCCTTTCTAATTTGGACAACGTGGGGGAGAGGGGGTGCGGAACACTGGAAGCGGCAGTTTTATGGACAGAACCTTGGCTGATGTAACAAACGAGGATGGTTCGCGCTGCTCAGACAACTGTAATGTTGGCAGTAAACCTGCTGGATGGCCCCAGGCTCAAGCACCGGCCAAGCCGCTCTCATCCAGGCCGCTTCTGCCCCTAGAGGGCGAGCGCATAGGGTCATGAACCTTCTCCACTTTTTAAAAATGTACTTTTATTTCTCTTAATAGCAATCATAGAATTTCCCACACTATAAAAGAAAGGTGGTGATTATTGTGTTAAAAGCTTAAGAAAACTGAACTGCTCAACACATTCCTTCTTGGCGTTGCTCCCAAGGTGGACCCCAGAGTCAGAGACCGTCTTTCCAGTCTCTTGCCCCATATCCGTCCATCTCTGCTCCTTTCCACAGTCCATTTACTACCATTCTTGCACGATTCCATCGGGATTCCCTAACTTTGGTCCCAATGTGACTCCAGATAACGAGGCTGCCCTTCCCGAAGCCGTCGCGGGTTCCTCCAGCGGGCTGCCTCGGGAGTACGGAGCTAGATCGTGGCCGGGGCAGGAGGAGGCGCCTGGAGAGAAAGAAGGCGCTCCCGCCCGTGGGAAACCAGGACATAGGTGTTGGTTGCTGGAGATCACGGTGCGCA
Source organism: Craseonycteris thonglongyai (assembly GCA_004027555.1). Lineage (NCBI taxonomy): Eukaryota > Metazoa > Chordata > Mammalia > Chiroptera > Craseonycteridae > Craseonycteris > Craseonycteris thonglongyai. Next base: position 5,834 of record PVKE010041689.1, on the reverse strand, counting down.
TAACGCTCTCACCTGGGAAGGCCGGTCCCCGGGCACAGGCCGCGCGCGTAGCCGGGAGACCCGGGTCTCCGCGGAGCCGCCGTCTCGGCGCGCGCCGCCTTCAGCCCGAACTTGGGAGCTGCGGGACGCAAGCCCACCGCTCCGGGCGAGAGGAGTAGAGGCCCCTCCCCAGTGCCCCAGGGAAAGGGAACAGAACGCGAATTCCCAACACTGAACAAGTCCTTTGGGCATCCGCGAGGTTTACGAAGTGGGGGCAACTGGCTGGGGAAAGTGGGTAGAAAATTCCGTGGGAGCATTTCCTGCGGAGGAACCTAACCATTTACACGTCTCCTTTCCTGCTCTCCAGCCCCACAACCAACGCTGAGTTTGGGGAACAGGAATTACCCGGCAGAGGAGCGTAGCGGCTGAGTTGTGGACATTTGAAAATGGCACCGGTCCACTCTGTCCTAGAAGTTAGATGATGCAGTAAAAGCGCCTTTATGCGCGCCCCGGTGCTGACCCCGGGCGATCGGCGACCACTCACCTCGTGCCTGTGCCTCCATGGTGGCCGACTTCGGGGTTGCTGCGCTCACAGAGAAGCAGACAGCGGTGCGGGAGCTCCGAGCCCAGCTAGCGCAGCCGCGGGCGCCCTCTCCCAGTTGCTGCGTGCAGGGGGTGGGGAATCTAGAGGCGTGCACTGGCCGCTTTTGGTTACCTACGCCCTTCCAGTCTACCTGGCCCAGACCAAGCGGCAAAGGAGCCCATCGCTGGGCTCCACCTGCAGGCCACTCGGTGCAGGAGCTGGAGGACGCGCACTCCTGGCTCAGGGCGCGTGCTCAGGCACAATAAATGCCGACCTGAGCTCAAGTGGGCCCGAGGCCATCGTACTAGAGCAAATACCAAGGGAGAAAGGAAAGAGGGACGAGCAATACTAAACTATTGCTCCTGGTGGAAATACAGTTTGGTTCCTGTGACCCTCTGGACTCCACATTTTTGTCAACTGATCAATATATAACCTTGTTTAATGTGCGTTTCTGTTTAAAGATACCTTATCTAGCATATATTTTACTGACTCATTAATACTGACCTCATCACCAATAGCACTGTAATCCACACCTAAATGAAACTTATTAAGGCTTTTTAACTTACGTGTTTTCTCTCTAGGACACTAGACAGAACTTAAGCACTAAGCTTGAAGGGCATTTTAAAGATTTATTTTTATTGTTTGTTTGTTTTTTACAGAGAGAGAGAGAGAGACAGACAGACAGACAGACAGACAGACAGACAGAGACAGAGAACTGAACTGGGGGGACTCCCCAGTTCAGCATATGGGTCCACACAGGCTGGGGCCGGGACTCAATCCTCCTTCCCCTGCGCTGCAAAGTAAGCGCTCAACTCACTGAGCCATCGCAGCTTCCCCAATTTTTATTGTTTTTTGACAGAGAGAAAGACAGAGAGAAGTAGGAGGGCCCAGAGCAGTCTCCATAGTTGACATTATTTTTCCATATAGTTTCACTCCACAGGTGGGCACAGGGCTGTGCAGGGCAGGAACTGGTCCAGGAGCCTCCCACATAGGCTCCCGGCAAGAACTGAACTTGGGGCACACCCAGTTCAGCATGTGGGTCTGCACAGGTCGGGGCCGGGATTCGATCCTCTGTCTCCGGGGCTGCAAAGCAAGCGCTTAATCCGCTGGGCCATCCCGGCTCTTGGAAGGCATTTAAAATAGCAAAATCAACCCCCTCCCCACAAAAGCACAACAATGATTTACTTGTAGTCTGTGAAAAGGGCACTTGTTTACAGTCTGTGAGCTGAAACAAGAAGGCAGAACTTCCTTGTTTGCTTCTATCTGCCCAAAAATTTCAGGGCTCTGCCCATGTCTGATAATGACCAGAACAGTGCTGTATTGGTTTTGGTACCATAAAGAAATTTTAGCAAGAAAGCAAATTTACATATATGGAATCTGCAAATAATAAGCATCAACTGCTTATTATTATGTTTTCTAATCCAAAACCCATAGGTATATCTGTAGGTTGATGAAGTAGTCACGTTTTCTGAGAAAAGACTAGAAACTTGCAGTTCTGTTCTAAGCTTGGCCTGGCAATATGATTCAAAAGCATGGCAGAGACTAAGAATATTAGCTCATGTCTCGCCTGCTCAGGTCGTTGTTTGTCCTCACATCTATATACTCTTCATCTGTAAAATGAAATGTAGTGTTTATTACATTTGCTCTGGGTTTGCATTGTTTTTTTTTTCTTTCTTTCCTTCCTTCCTTTTCTTTTTTCTTTTCTTAAGATAGATGCTAAAAGTCTGTCAGGGTCAAGTGGGAGTTCCATATTGAGCCCTCCGTATTTTCTGCCAAAGAACCTCACACAAATTCATAGTTCAAAAAAGATTGATTGAATAAACAGTTAACAACCAGTAGGTTCTATTTATTTATGCCCAAGTTGCTCTCAAAGAATAGACTAATAAACATTAATGGAGTCTTACAGTTTTGCTTGAAAGAAGAAATATTCATGATTTCCTGGCACATATACAAACATGTCACTGTTTTTTATGTTGATGATATCCCTGATTTATAATCATTGACATTAAAATTGCTCTACAGAACACTGAGCATAAGGCTTTTGAAATGGCTTTTGATGATAGTGACTGTGGATGCTCCCAGTGACAATCAGAACCAGTGGTAAATCACTTTTAGAGTCTAGTCAGTTATTCTTGTCCCACTCTACCCTGGAAATTAAACACCAGGTTAGAGTTGACTCTCAGCTGTTAAAAGGAGCTAAAAATAGTTAATGACTTTCCAGCTTGAGTCATCTAACCTTCATCTAAACTCTGACTCATTTTTCTGATTTATAAAATTTCAAGCTTTTACCCACTTCATGTCTTTAAGAAAAAGATTTATTTTATTGTTTTTGACAGGGAAAGAGACAGAGACAGACAGCAAGAAGGGGGAGGGCCCAGAGCAGTTTTCACAGTTGCATGCCCTTAGTTTTCAAGTTTCATTTCACAGGTGGGCACAGGGCTGCATGGGGTGGGAACTAGGAAGGGGCCGCCTGCATGGAAGGTGCGCCCCTGGAAGCCAGAGGCCTCCCACATGAGAAGCACACCCCAGGCAGGAGCCTGAACCAGGGGCCTCCCACATGGGAAGCTTGCTTAGGCGGGAACTGAACTGAGCTGGGAAACACACTCCGGTTCAGCATATGGGTCCACACGGGTCCAGGCTGGGACCAGGACCAGGACTCCATACTCAGACCCTGGGGCTGCAATGCAAGTGTTCAAACTGCTGAGCCATCCGGGCTTCTTTGCTTAATGTCTTTTATCATTGTTTCTAAAAATAAAATATTGGTATTAATTCAGAAACATTTATTGAATATTCTCTGTGTCAGGGACTGTGCTAGATGCTGAGGCTACAAGTAAAGGACATGTTCCTTTTTTACCCAGGGAGTTTATGGTCTGGTGTGAAGAAGGAATAAACAGGTGATTTATAAAGCAGTGCAATACTATACATGCTGTGCCAGACATAAACCCAATGTGTGTGTAAGCAATGAGGGAGATCTTCTCACTCAGACTGCTAAAGTGATGAAGGAACATTTCTTTGAAGCTGTGTGCCTCAGTTGAATCTTGAAGGATGAAGGAATTAAGCAGGCATGTTGTATTAGCCCTCAAATAATGGTTCAGCCAAGGGAGACTATTACTATGTTCTTCCTTTTCTTTTCACTTATGATGGTGAATTTTCTTAGCTTCCTTAAACTTTAGTAAAACAGTCACCTACACTTTTATTCCTCATCTTTATAGTTATTCCACATGGAAAACAATGGGTACATGTTTAAGTCATTGAAATTCTGGTTCACTTCTCCAGAATTGGTCTTTGTTCAGTGGTAGGGATGCAGTAGAAATCTTAAATGTCTAAAGGGAAAGTGTATTCCACAGTCCTTGCCTAAATGAGTTGCAGGTTATTCATAAAACAGGAGGTGTGTTCATAAAATACGGTGACGGTGAATGCTGCTGAGTGTCATTCAATGGAAAGGCAGTGATCTTCTACACGAGAAGTTATATGTCGTATCTTAGGAACAGTGTGTGACAAATTTCAAGTTGTTCAGTGCAGTCAGTCGGTTGTGAGCTATGGTTGAGACAGAGTGTGTTTTAAAGTGTGCCATAAACCATGGATCACGAACAATGCATTAACATAAGCTTCTGTCAAATAAAAAACATTATGGTGTGTCCTCATCTACTCTATTCACTGGCCACATGTGAATTCTGGCTCTTCCGCAAAGTCAAAAAGACCATGAGGGGAAGCTGGGATGGCTCAGTGGGTTAAGCGCTCACTTTGCAGCCCCAGGGACCGAGGATCGAATCCCGGCCCCGGCCCGTGCGGAACCATATGCTGAACTGGGAGCTCCCCCAGTTCAGTTCTCTCTCTGTCAAAAATAAATAAATTAATTAATTAAAAAAAAAAAAAAAGACCATGAAAGGTAAACATTTTGAATCAATTCAGAACATTGAGGCAGCCATGACAGTGTAACAACTACAGACACTCACTAAAGAAAGTGCTTCAGAAAATGGCAAGAATGATGAAATAAGTGTATTCAAAGTGAGGGGATGTATTTGGGGGAAATTAATGGTGATGTGTTTTTCAGTGTAATTATTGTTTTTTAATTTAAACGTTCACCATATCTTTTTAACACATCTCGTAAGGTGCTGCAGGTACCCTTGGGAGGTGGGCAGGACACAGAAACGAGAACAGAAGGAAAGACAGATAAAATATGCAGCTTCGATTCATGAACATCACTAACACATGGAAGGAGAACATGGACCTTGGGCTTTGTTAGCTTCTCACACTGATAGTTACTGTTTGACCTAAAGTCAATTGCTGTGCCACCACTCCCCAGAAATTCTGATTTGATTTGTTTTTGAAATAATCTTGGTAATACTGATGTTCTTCCAAGATGGAGAATGACTGTTTAGAAACTGACCACAGCAAAGATAAAAGGTACTAACTTCTCAGCTTTTATCTTTAAAATATTTCCACCCAGGTACACAGAAAATAATGGGAATCAGAGCAAGGCCTGTGCCTCTGTTTCCAGTGAAATTGGGGAGGGGAGAGAAGTGTACAGGAGAGCTTCGATGTGTGTGTGTCTGTCTGTATATTACCCTTTCCTTCTCTAACTTCACAAAGAGGAACTTGGATGGCCAAATCATTTTGGGAAACATTAATGATAGAGTGAGTGTCCTCTTAAAAAATCCCACCTTTTCAAGTGCTATAGGAGAAACATCTAGAAATTCCCTGAAGCCCCGTGTGGGGTGTGAAAGTTAGAAGAGAAAGAACTAGCTAGTGAGCCAACATATCCAGGAGGCTGGAGAAAGAGAGGCCCCACCTCCCAAAGCCAAGGGAAGAAAGGAGGTGCAACAAAATCACTCTGGAAGTTTTGTGGGGCTGCACAAAGAAAGGAGCAATTAGTGTCTATGTGGGACCCCTGCCTTAGCCAGAGGACCGGCTGGTCTCACCCACACGTGCTACAAAGCAGTGCAGACGCAAAGGGGGGAGTTTGGGGAGGTATTGCTTAAAGGAGAGACCAGAACTGCCTTCTCTACAAAGTCCCCAGTGCTCGGGAAGACTGGGATATGGTCCTTATTCGACTCCACCAGTCAGAGAGTTGGCTGTGAAGGTCGGGGGAGATACATGGGCTGCAGCGTTGTGGGCACCAATGAAGTAGAGATCCAAGAACATCAAAGGAGTACAGTATGAGGATGTAGGGCTTCAGAATGAGTTATCCCAAGATACATCGCCTTGGTATGGGGATTATTTTGAGCTAAAGACAACTGAGAGACCCTGCAGACGCCATAGAAATGTCTAC
>PVKE010041688.1:0-14064 GCA_004027555.1 Craseonycteris thonglongyai | reverse complement strand
AAATCTTCCTTATCTAGTCGTCTATCAAAGGGCATTGTGGTTGTTTCCACGTTCTGGCCACTGTGCTCAGTGCTGCGATGAACATGCGGGTACAAACATCTTTAAAGATTAAGGTTTTCAGGTTTTTTGGGTAGATGCCCAGTAGTGGGATGGCTGGGTCATATGGTAATTCCATTCGTAATTTTTTGAGGAATCTCCACACAGCAAGAAGTTCTTTCTTACATGACAGTCCTCCCTCCTCCACAAAAAGAAAAAGAAAAAGTAGGAAAAGAAGAATGATTTAATTTCAGTTCTTTTAAATTGAATTGCCATCTAAACAGCATACTATTTCCTTTGTGAATATGAAAAGAAACAAGAATACAAGGTTTACTATTTCCAAATTTTTATTTTATTAAACAGCAGATTGAAGTTAACTTTCCTCTCTTTAATGTCTCTAAAGTACAGAATTACATGTTAGTCTTCAGTGCAATGGCTATGTGTTTTAAATTCTTATTAATAGAACAGGGAAACACATAGAAAAAATTACCTCTGGCACCTCCTAAATGAGGCACAGAATTTTATAAAATAAAACTTCTTGTTGTTGGAGGTTCACTGAAAGAAAATTCATGTCTTTACTCAAGAATATACCGTGTGGGCAATCCAGGATGACGCAGTGGGTTAAGTGCTCGCTTTGCAGCCCTGGGGACAGAGGATTGAATCCCGGACCCAGCCGTGTGGACCCATATGCTGAACTGGAGTGTGCTTCCCATGTGGGAGGCCCCAGCCCAGTTACCACCCTGCACAGCCCCCGCCCACCTGCGTGGAACAAACTCATGTCAAAAAACTGATGATGTACCACTATGGAGACTGCTCCGGGCCCTCTCCCTTCTCTCTGTCTCTCTCTCTCTCTGTCTCTCTCTGTCTATCAAAAACAATAAAATTAATCTTTATAAAAAAAAGAACATGCCATGTAACTATTAATAATAACATAAAAAAACAGTTATCTGAGTTATTAATGCCTGTGGTCAGTAGTCATATTTAGGGAACTTATTAAACCACAACTGGATAGATATTCTAAAAAACATACTCAGATTTTATATTTTGTATGTTAACATTTCCCCTATTCTTTCCAATACCATAAAACAACATGAAATCTATAATAAAGACCAGTAGTTGGGGAAGCTGGGATGGCTCAGTGGATTAGGCGCTCACTTTGCAGCCCTGGGGACCGAGGATCAAATCCCAGCCCCAGCCCGTGGGGACCCATATGCTGAACTGGGGAGTGCCCCCAGTTCAGTTCTCACCGGGGCAAGACCCCAGCCCAGTTCCTGTCCTGTGCAGCCCCACCCACCTGTGGAATTAAACTATGTGGAAAAACCAATGATGTGCAACTATGGAGACTGTTCTGGGCCCTCCCCCTTCTCTCTGTCTCTGACTCTGTATCTCTCTCTCTCTGTCAAAAACAATAAATAAATCTTAAAAAAAAAAAGACCAGTAGTTATTTTTTTGGGGATGATTTTAGCCCAACTTGTCAAAATTTAAAGATCTTAAGAGCTATTTCAATTACAATGAGACTTTCAAGTATCTTAGTTAAAATTACAAGACTGATTTTCATCTTAACAGGAAGTCTTATTTTTTAGTGCCTAGAATTAATTAACACAAACTTACATAATCCAATAGAATTTAAAATCTGGCAAACTATGGACACCTGTTGAAGGAGCAAATGGGCTAAAGGGGTACGTCTTTGCTAATAAAAGGATGATATAATTCTGAATTGAAGCCAATGAATGCTATATTGGGAAATACATAGGAATATTTAAATCTACCTTTAATTGTCTTACAAATGACATTGACTTCCACAGATAATGTAAAAAACAAACAAAAAGATAAAATTCCATTACAATTTTCATACTGTTTATGATAGGTTTCACCAGACATTTAGCCCCAAAGTGAGAAGATTATTTACTTTCAAGACAAGAAGTCATTAGGAGTTATTATGGATTTTTTTTTTAAGATTTATTTATTGTTTTTGACAGAGAGAGAGAGAGATACAGAGTCAGAGACAGAGAGAAGGGGGAGGGCCCAGAACAGTCTCCATAGTTGCACATCATTGATTTTTCCACATAGTTTCATTCCACAGGTGGGAGCGGGGCTGAAGAGGGCAGGAACTAGGCCGGGGTCTCGCCCCGGTGAGAACCGAACTGGGGGCACTCCCCAGTTCAGTATATGGGTCCACACGGGCCGGGACTGGGATTCGATCCTCAGTCCCTGGGGCTGCAAAGTGAGCGCCTAACCCACTGAGCCATCCCGGCTTCCCTATTATGGATTTTTTTACTGTCTTTTTTAAGTGCAAAGGAAGAGGAAAGGAAAGTTGAGAAATTAACATTTTCTATCAAACATAAATGCCCTTCTCTCCAAAAGTTCTGAGGCTCCCTAAAAGAAAAGTAACCAATAATTAAGGAGTCCGATAATCACTAACTCTGGAACTAAAGAAGAATCAGGGAAGTCGGGATGGTTCAGTGGGTTAAGCGCTCACTTTGCAATCGGGGACCAAGGATCGAATCCCGGCCCCGGCCCTTGTGGCCCCATATGCTGAACTGGGGTGTGCCTCCCATATAGGAGGCCCCCAGTTCAGTTTTTGTCCCCCAAGACCCCAACCCCTGTTCAGACCCTGGCTCAAGGGGGTGTGCCTCCCATGCAGGAGGCCCGCCAGTTCGGTTCCCACCCTGCACAGCCCCCACCCACCTGTGTGGAACAAAACCATGTTGAAAACTGATCATGTACAACTGTGGAGACTGCTCTGGGCCCTCGCCCTTCTCTCTGTCTCTCTCTGTCTCTATCTCTCTCTGTCAAAAACAATAAAGTAAATCTTAAAAAAAATAAAAGGAATCAATACCATAATTGCCCACACTGAAAATGATACTCATTATAGTGCTTTCTGAGAAAACAAATAACTCTGGAACCACACATGGAGAGACTAATTTGTCTCCAACACATTACCCAAGATACTGCAATCATTCAGGTAACCTTGGTCAAGAGACTGTATTTGTCAACTGTTTCAGTTTGTCTGTGAATTCAGTATTATTGAACTTACATTTATCCATACTATGTCAGAGTTGCTATGAGAATCAGGCTACATCAGTGTATGGTAAGTCCATTTAAAACTACAGAAATCTATAAAACACATAAAATAAATATAGAATATACCACTATTCCAGAGTTGACAAAAAAGAAGTCATCATATATATAAATTCAGAGAGATAAGGCTGATATCTGTGAAGATTTTTAATACATGATCATCATGTTTTCTCATACTGCTACTGAAATTGTTTTACAGAAGCAGATGTGTCTACACTTGACATTCTCATCAGATATCCAGCTAGCCAAATTAGAGAGAATTTGGAGATAGAAAAGTAGGGAAGCAGAATATACCATAGGCATATTATAGGAAAAATACATTAAAACAAAACTCATAACTCTGAAGGAATCAGACAAGTCACTGGTAAAATAGAATCAGATGCTGATGTTATTTTTTAATAAAAATAATGTTTGAAAGAGATCTTAAGAGAAAAGCCAGTTATTCTACGAGGTCTGACAATTAAGTTTGCGAACTTGCCACCGTGCACTTAATGTTGGTAGCACAGTACAAATGACTCAGTAAGGTTTCATAGACTTGGTATATCAGTGTCTCATAGGCAGTGCCTTGCTGAGTGGTATTCATTATCGTTGTTGCATGTTTCTGTGTGCCATCGTGAGAATCTCAGAGCAATAAACAAACATTGAATTTCTTGTTAAACTTGGCAAGAGCGAAAGTGAAATCAGCAACATGTTAGTCCAAGTGTAGGGGATAATGCCATGAAGAAAATGGCAGTTTAGAAATGAATTAACTGTTTTTCTGAGAGAAAAAGTGTCACTGATGAAGAGAGGTCAGGGTGGCCAGTGATGAGCAGAAGTGACAAAAAACATTACAAAATTTCATCAAATTGAGTGTCAAAATCCTCAGCTGAGTGTGAGAAGTATAGCAGACAAAGTAAACATTGATAGACAAACAGTTAGGAAAATCTTAACTGAAAATCTTGACATGAGAAAGGTGTGTGCAGAAACAGTCCCAAGGAGCTCACCGATGAACAAAAGCAAAGGAGAGTCAAAGTTTGCCAAGACCTTTTGGAGAGGCAAGACAGTGTTTTGGGCCATGTTATCACTAATGAAACATGGGTGTACCAACACAACCCTGAAACAAAATATCTAAGTGCATAATGGAATCAGCCAATTATCCACAACCAAAAACGTTCCGTCAGTCCAAATCAAGAGTCTAAACAATGTTGCCAATGTTTTTTTGATACCAGAGGGATTGATTGTTCATTCTGAATTTATACCAACTGGACAAACTGTCAACCAAGTTGACTATTTGGAAGTGCTGAAAAGGCTTTGTGAAAAAGTTAAACAAAAACAACCTGAACTTTTCTCCAACAACTCATGGCTCTTGCATCACGACAGTGTACGAGCTCACACGGCACTGTCTGTGAGGGAGTTTGTAGCCAGTAAACAAGTCACTGTATTGGAACAACCTCCCTACTCACCTGATCTGGCCCCCAATGACTGTTTTCTTTACTTGAAGATAAAATATTGAAAGGAAGACATTTGGATGACATTCAGGACATCAAGGGTAATACAATGATGGCTCTGAGGGCCATTCCAGAAAAAGAGTTCCAAACTGCTTTGAAGGGTGGACGAGGCCCTGGCATCAGCATATAGCTTCCCAAGGGGAGTACTTTGAAAGTGACTGTAGTGACATTCAGCAATGAGGTGTGTAGCATTTTTTCTAGGATGAGTTTGCAAACTTAACTGTCAAGCTTTGTATACCTTAATCTTTTAGCAGAAAAGGAACTTAAACTATCTTCACAAATTTAAAAAGCAAAAAAAATTAGAGGCAAATTAATAAAGACAGAAAATAGAGGCTAAAATTTTATGTTACAAAATTTACCATTTTGACCATTTTTACGTGTATAGTCCTATGGTGATGTACAACCGTCACCACCATCTGTGGAAGACAAGACTGTTTCTTGATGTGACCACTGTCTGTCCCAAAAGCTGGATCAGGAACAGAATGACAGTAGCTTTCTGCAAGCCCCTTTTAGATACTATCTGATCTTAATTGACGTGCATTCTGACATAAATCAGTACCCCTCCCTTGCCTCCTGCTTTGTGCTGGTTCCTGAAACAGGTTGTTGTCCTGGCTTAGTCAAGCATGCAAAGTAAGTTTTCATACCTGGTACTATTCATGTACCAGTACCCATGGCCATTCCCCCTTTATATAATTTGTTGGTGCCTGCCAAGTGGCAGAAAGCCACTTCATCTTGCAGCCATCTAAGACATGCCTGATACATAACTTTCCCTTAATAAACTCTATTAATTGCTAGACTGGCATGGCCAGCCTCCTTCTTCGGTCTTTCCCTCCCCTCTGCTTACAGAGGTAGATTTTCAGTCTTGGGGCTTTTTGCTTTGTCTGTGTGTACTAACATTCATCTCCAGAATGTTTTCCATCTTTCAAAACTGAAACTCTGTATCTATTAAACAGTAACCGCCCATCTCACCATCCCTCAGCCTCTGGTAACTGCCATTCAACTTCCTTTCTCCATGAACTTGACTACCACAGGTACCTCATTATGTCATGCATATTTTAGCACAACAACAACAAAAAGAGATTTTAAGAAAAATAAGAAACTATTTACTCCTTTCCATTCCAATTGTACTGCCCTAGCCAGGCCACCATTTTGTTTTATGTAGATGATGACAGTAACCTCATAACTGGTCTTCCTCGCCATGTCACAACTCTGACCTGTGACCCACTTTACTCTCCACTGTCACTCTGAGATCATGAGAGGTTTTCCAATTTCTATAGAAACAAATGCATAACCCTTAGATTATCTCAAGGCTCACATGGCGTAAACCACCAGAGCCCTCCGAACTTATTCAGAGAATGTCAAACGTAGACAGTGGAAGATAAAGACCACACGTCAGAGGCTAAAAGACATTCCCACTAAATGCAATGTGTATGGACATGAATTGCAAAACATATTCCTAATGCTACCCATTCGGGTCTCTGAACCATGGGCAACCACAAAGAAGGGGGCGTCCTCCTTCTACGAGAGAAATTAAGCACACCCAAACAATGAGGCAGTCCTACTAGTAGGGGCAAGCTAGCTTGCTCTCAACCAAGTGTGTCCAACCTGCAGCCCACAGGCTGCGTGTGGGTTGCCCAGAAGGGCTGTGAATGCAGCCCAATACAAATTCAGAAACTTTCTTAGCACATTATGAGATTTTTATTTTTTTAGCTCATCAGCTATTATTAGTGTTAAGGTATTTTAAAGATTTTATTTTTATTGTTTTTGACAGAGAGAGAGATCCAGAGACAGAGAGAAGGGGGAGGGCCCAGAACAGTCTTCATAGTTGCAAGTCATCAATTTTTCCACATAGTTTCACTCCACAGGTGGACACAGGGCTGCAAAGCACAGGGACTGGACTGGGGTCTCACCCTGGTGAGAACCAAACTGGGGGTACTCCCCAGTTCAGCATATGGGTCCGCATGGGCTGGGGCCAGGATTCGATCCTTGGTCCTCAGAGCTGCAAAGCGAGTGCTTAACCCACTGAGCCATCCCGGCTTCCCCAGTGTTAGTGTATTTTATGTGTGGCCCAAGACAATTCTTCTTCTTCTAGTGTGGCCAAAGGAAGATAAAAGATCGGACACCACTGCTCTAAACTGATCTAAACCAAAGTTGTGACTCACTTCCCTGTACCCAACCTGCAGGCATCAGCTCCTCTCTTTCTGTAACCACTCAGTGGCAAAACTACCATCACTAATATACTACTACATCTGAAGAAGTGAGTGTCCTCTCAGGCTGACCCCTGGGACAGTAAATGCTGGAAGGAGGGGTCTCCCATGCACCCCGTTTAAGGGGAGAAAATGGGAGCTTCCAGCTCACTAGGAGAGCTGCGTTGAGCAAGCAGGAGACTGACGCCCTGTTAGTCCAGTGCCAGCCACTGAGATGTTCCCTCCACTAGGCAGCTTCTAGGATTGATTCTGCCATCAGAGAACCCTAGAATGTGAGCAGAAAGGCAAGTGTCGCTTCTGTCAGAAGAAAGCTTGATGGGCACCGGAAATTGTGTTGGAAGAATATAGTCTAGTCCTCTGTCAGCCTCAGAAACCTGACACCTCCATTCCAATGAAAGAGGACAGTTCAGTGACCTGCCCAGCGACTCTTCAGGCCTAACAGCAATCTTCACTCACTGAGGAGAGGCTTACATATTCTAGAAAAGATTCTGCAGCGTTTAAGGGAAAAGGAGCATTGTCCTAAGGACTCAAAGAAAAATCATTGCTGGAAAAATGTTTTATTATAGGAACAAGAAACAAAATTATTTATACAACATCTAAAATGTGTGGAGTAACATACCAGAGATAAGGGATTGAACTTGGAGTTCCAAAGATCTGTAAGGGAGGCTCCTGAGTCTTTGGCAATGTGCTCATTTCTGCACGCATAGGAAGAAGCTACCTGAATCCAGGGGGAACCAGCAGAAAGGAGCAGGTGAACATATCTAAAAACTCAGATGTGCTGATATATGGATAGGCTCCAAAAAACATTGCGCTCAGTGAAGAAGCCAGGAACAATATGCCATGTACTCCATTTATATGAAATGTCCAGAGCAGGTGAAAGCAGGCTAGAGGTTTCTAGGGGTGTGGGTGAGGAGGGGATGAGGAAGGGGATTGACTGCTTAATGGATATAGTGCGTTCCTTCATAGTGACGAAAATGTTCTGGAATTATTAATAGATAGTGTTGATGGTTGCACAATAGTGTGAAAGTACTAGATATCATTGATCACTGATGGTAAATTTTATGTTTATTTTACCACAAAAAATAGAAGAAAAGAAAAGAAAAAGAAAAAAGAAAGAAGGAAAAGAAAGAAAGAAAGCTGAGGCAGACCCTAAAGAAGCTAGAAGCTGTCAGACAACCTCATTTCTCCATGCCAGGCAACTGGCTTCTTCTGAGGTAGATAGGAGCAGTCAGGGAACTTCTGTTTGACTCACGGTTTTTTTGTTTTGGGGTTTTTTGGGGGTTTTTCCATCTATTTCTTTAATTGTTAAACTTATTGGGGTAACATTGGTTGGTAACAATGACATAGGTTCCAGGTGTACAATTCTACATGACATCGTCTATGTGGTGCATTATGTGCTCACCACCCAGAATCAGCTCTCCCTCCATCACTGTATATCTGGTGCTCCCTCCTTCCCCACCTCCCCCCCACACTTTCACCCACTTTCCCCTTTCCCCTCAGGTAACACAGGTTTTATGATGATAATTTTTTCCGTTTATGTGGTGACCATCCCTCTGTCTATTCACTTCTACCCCCAGAGCTGTCCTTCCATCTGTGCTGCCTTGAGGAAGGGGACGTCAGGAGCGTAGCTTTATCTTTGACTTCCGAAGGGGCCATCCTCTGGGCAGAGAGATCAGAGCTTTTGGAAGTGTGTGGTCAGATCCGCACACTCCCAGCCTCAGGGATTCACTGCTGGGTTAGATCTTAAGGAATCCCGTGCCTGGTATGACAAGAAGGTGAGGGAGAATAGTACAATTATTTGCTGAAAGGACTGTATTTCTCAACTTTATTTAAAACAGTAATCCAATGCAGCCTCTACTTGTAACATGCAGGGAAAGGAACCTGGTTTTCAAGGGTGAAAAGGAGGGAGAAAAGGGAAGCAGGAGGGCTCAGCAGGTAAAGAGCTTGATTTGCAATCACGGGGTCTGAGGATTGAGTCCTGGCCTCGGGCTGTGTCGACCCATATGCTGAACTGGGGTGTGGCCCCCAGTTCAGTTCTCAGAGCTTCCCATGTGGCAGGCCCCTTGCCCAGTTCCTGCCTTGCACTCTGCCTACCCATGTGGAATGAAACCATGTCGAAAACTGATGACGTACAACTATGGAGACTGCTCTGGGCTCTCCCCCTTCTCTCTGTCTCTCTCTGTCTCTATCTCTGTCAAAAACAATAAATTAAATCGTTAGAAAAGAAAGAAAGAAAGAGAGAAAAGAAAAGGAGGGGAAAATGCCAGATAAATTTAGAGGTGCTAGAGAGGAAGGAGTCAGTGTCACCTCCTGTGACAAGATTCCTTATAGCTGTCCCTGGGCAGCTGGCCTGGCACAGGAGTGACTGTAGTAGGTTGACAGAGAAGAAGCCAAGCAAACTCCCAGAGTTCCCTGCAGCCCCAGAGAGTACAGGAGAGCTGCCAAATTTCCCCTTTGTTGCTGTGATGGGGGCGGTTTTAGCCAAAACAGAGCCCACCTCAAGAAGCCCTGCCATGAGGATAACACAGAGGCACCCTGCTCCAGTCAGCCACCAGGACCAAGTCGGTGAGGCGCCTCTCACAGACGCCAGCTTGAATACAAAGTCCCCGGGACCCAGCTCCCTCCCCCCGGCACACGCCCAGACCAAGGGGCAGGAGGGCTGAGCTCAGCAAGCTGGCAGAAGCCACCTAGACCTGAGGGCATGCGCTCATGCCCCGATGGAATGTCCTGAAAGAAAAAGACTGACTCATACAGAACCCGTTTTGTTGCTTTCGAGATGTGTGGCTTAGATACAGTGCCTGCCACAAAGCTAATCGAGACTGTCCACACTGTGGCCCAAGTCTATGGTTACAGCCGGGCCCTCGGCCACTCCCTGCCCCACACCTGAAAGTCCCGCATAGCTGACTACCCCCATGAGCTGGTGGTTCCTCAGCTCGACCGGGACATTTGTAGAATGGCCACAGGCCTCCCTCGAACAGGTGCGGGTCTGTGTCCCTCTCTATGGACTCTGAGCTGGCTAACCCTAGTACCTCTTTTATGACCCATAGCATGTGGTGGAAGTGATACCATGTACCTTCCAAAACGAGGTCAGAACACGCCACGCAGCTTTCGCCTGGGTCTCTGGAAACTCTCATGTTTGGAGCCCTGAGCCTCCAAGTTTGAAATCTGTCTGGCCGGAGGCTGCCGTTGTGTGAGGAAAACCAGGCCACCTGGAGAGAGCTCAGGTAGATGTTTCTGCTGACAGGCCCAGCTGAGTCACATCCAATAGGCAGGACCAACTGCCAGACCTGGGAGTGAAGATGCTTCGGAGAATCCCAGCTCCCAGCCGCGGGGCTGCCCCAGCCCTGATGTCTTCCTAGTGGAGGGCCCCAGACGTCCTGGAGCAGAGACGAGCTGCCCTCACTGGACTTGTGCTGAAATCCTGACCCACAGAATCTGTGAATGTAATAAAATGCTTGTTTTTTCCTACTGAAGTTTAGGGAACTTTATTATGCAATTGTAGTAATGTAGAACATACCCTTCTCCTCCATTTTGAGGGCTCAATGTCCTCTCTGTTTTTAGACACCCAGCACAATCATCATGCCCTCTCTGAAGACTCCGGCCACTGCCAGCTCCCGGTCAGACTGCTGTGTTACAGTAGACTCTCAGCTCACCGGCACCCATGGAGACTGGGAGATGCTGGACAAACGTAAGTAGATCCTTTGTTAACCGGAACTCAAGCAACCAGCACTCTCAACAACCAGCTACATCTCAAGTAATGGCAAAAAAAAATCTCATGTTCCAGTTAACTGAGAGTCTACTGTATGTAGCTGCAGGTTGTTCTACCTCTCCCTCCTCCAAGGCCAGCACCTGGTGGGTGCTCGGTTAGTGGGGAGCCCTACACATACTAGGAACTCAAAAATTATTTGCCGAAAGAATCTTATTCCACACTTCATTTGAAACAGTGATTCAGTGCAGCCTCTACTTGAAATTTGCAGGGAGGGGAATCTGATTTTGGATGAAAACTAGGCCTATCTCAAAATGAACACCCTGCTTTGAAAAACTTCAGAGGAACTCAATTGTGTCTTCCTTTAAAAATGAATTTGCAGTGTGAGGTCACCTTCAGTATTTAATTTTGCTTAACCAGCATTTCTTTGTCAATACCTAGAGACCTTTATTACCTATACTTAGAGGCTTACCAGGAAATCCATGTATTTTTCAGTAATCATTTGGTTGCAAGAGGCAAAAAAACCTAGCTTGTACTGGCTTACCCAGAAAGCAAATGTGGGGCTCGTGTAACTGGAAAGCTCACAAGATGACGCTGAACTCAGTACTGCTGGATTCAAAACACAGGAACTGTGCTGGCTGTATTCTTACGCCATCTTGGAATGGTGGTGACAGACATGGTCCCAGGAGCCTCTAGGTTTCTGGCAGCACTCTTGGGATGGGTTCTGATTGGGTTGGCTTGGGATATTAATTAACCCACATTTTGTTTGTTGCAAGTTTGGGGCTGTGAGCTAAAGTGAGTGAGAAGCAGCCTGGATGAAGCACAGAGTAGTTTTTTTGTTTGTTTGTTCATTTTTAAGATTTGATTTTATTGTTTGAGAGACAGAGAGAGAGAGAGAAAAGGGGGGAGGGCCCGGGGGCAGGGGAGGGAGGGTCCATAGTTGTACATCATTAGTTCTGACAGAGTTTCATTCCACATGGTGGATGTGGGGCCAAGCAAGGTGGGAACCAAACCGAGCCAGCCCCTCCCCCCACCATGGGAGGTGAGAACCTTCACTGCTATCCTGGTGGTCACCAGTTGCACGCCGCAGTTCAGCATATGAGTTTGCACAGGCCAGGGTCAGGATTCGATCCCCGGGCCTGGGGGTTGCAAGACAAACGCTCAACCTGCTGAGCTATCCCAGCATCCCCCAGAGTGTTTTTTTTACAGACAGTTTAGAGTATGGTTCCCATACAGCTGCAGGCATTGTGGCAGAGAACATTCCATCTCCTCTTCATGTAACCTCTACTGGGGCTTCTCATGGTTGCCAAAAAACACTTGTGAGAAACTAGGAGCCAGGTTACACTAATGTCTAATATGAAAGTACATTTTAATAGCAGCTGTTAGGGTGATTACGATAAGAGTAAACTGATAATTGAGTTAATGCTAACAAATCGATCTTCGAAAAGATTGCAAAGACTGTTGGAAAAGAGCCTGAGAAGGTGCAAAAGGTGAACTTTTGTGTACACAACGACAGTCACCTGCAAACAAAGACTAGTCAGTAAAGGAATAACGCTAATCTTGGCTTCCCACCTGAGGAAGTTCTAAACAGGAAGCATGTAGACTAATCAGAATTCACAGCTTTTTTTAAAGGCACCACTGGCTCCTTCAACTTGAGAACTACATCAGCCTCTCACGTGTCCCACAAAATCTTCCTGCCACTGAAACTTGTGGAGTTGGCTAACAAAATGCAGCTAAGCTTCCTTCCCTTCTCTCTCACCCAGTGGGGCTGCCAGCAGCATTGAACAAAAGCACAGGAAGCAATCTGTATAGGTGTGTACCAAGTGTGAGCAGATGACGTCTAAGAATGAATGTGTGTGACTATTCAACATTAAAAAAATAAAGAACTAAATAAACCAAATTCTCGGCTCCACTGTTTGTGCTGAACCACCTTCCTAGTGTTTCTTATAATTTGTAGTACAGAATATTTTTGCATTGCAAAAATGAAGTCCTCTGTATATGAAAACACTGCTTGCTTTTAAAAAAAAATTGACACTCAGTAAAATCTGTTTTGGTGCATCCCTATTCTTTTTAATTATCCCCCACTCTCTCACCCCACTTTACTTCTCGCACTTTTAGCCTGCTAGTTCTCTCAACTTTCCTTACCAAAAAAAAAAAAAAAAAAAAAATCAGATCACTGTTTGCACTTTAAATAAAATCCACTTACACTGATACAATAACTCTCCTAGGCATCTGCAACTTAAAGACTTTTTTGAAAAATGAGTGGTTCTATTTCATATTAAAATAACGTTTCTGCCCCAGCAGGCAGATGGGAAAGTGATGTGTATTGCGGGAGCAGAGAGATAGCAGTAAAAAGCCTTCCTTTTTCTAAATTGTAAGTGTCTAAGGCTGGCCCCAAGGCTAAAACAACCAACCACCCATCCATACAGTCAGCAAGCATTTGTCACCCAATGTACAGAAAAAAGAATATTTGTTCTCATTTACATGACTTCCTGTGTTCCTCACAAGAATCTAATGGGGTAGGTAATATTATTATTCCCATTTTATACATGAGGAAATTAAGGCACAGAGCATTTAGTGAGAACAAATGTACAGCTAATAAATGGAGGAACAGGGACCTGAAGTAGGCAGCCTGACCCCATACCAGGTCCTTTAAACACTGTGTTCAGCAGCTCCTATCAGTATTCCTTTCTTCCTTTGCCTTCTCCTTAGTCCTGATAGTGCCCCTCCCATCACCCCCACCCCCTCAAATATCTAAGACTTAAAAGACCCAGAACCCATTCTCATATACTGCCTTTTCTCCTGCAGACCACTATTCAGCCTGGCTCTTCTCCCCACACCACTCCGCCCCATTCTACTGCCTGCTGATCATATCATCGCTCCTGGGAGTAGTAATGCCTGCTCCACAGTGTCTGCCACCTTAGACCTTCTAGACTCACCATGGCGCTAAAGGGACACATGGAGTCTCAGGTGGGGGACAGGCCCAGGAGAGGATCAGCTGAGACACACAGTTAGCTCTGAAAACCCAGGAAGAATAACCTCTGCAAAGGAATCGGTCTGTGGTAACAATGACATTGATCTTTTACTGCATGGACTTGTATGAGTATGCTGATAAGAAGAATTCAAAGAATTGATCATTCATGATGTTATCAGGAAGTGAAAAGCATTGACGTTCAAATCTTGTCCAATAGTACTCATGATCTGTTCATTTCACTCCTTATAAGTTTTAACATTAAAAAAACCTATAAATGAACCCTGATTTCTAGTTAATGATATGTGTGTGGATGTGTTTAGGAATGAGATGGCCATATCTGCAACTTTGAAAATGCATTAAAAAATTAAGGTACCCATGGAACATTTTCAAGGATAGACCATATCCTGGGACTGAAATCCAACCTCACCAAATTTAAGGGCATCCAAATCATACCAAGTGTATTCTCAGACCACAAAGTGTTGAAACTTGAGATCAATTGCAAAAGATCAAGTGCAGAGAGAACCACATATACGTGGAGATTGAACAACATGCTATTAAAAAATAGCTGGATCA